>CAUYRT010010417.1:0-16332 GCA_963574885.1 Lepilemur ruficaudatus
GCTGATCCCCTCTCCCCCGGAGCAAGGAGGACGTGTCCCTGTCCTCAGGCTGCTGCTGTCACTCCCCAGACCCTGCCCCACATGGCCCTGCCACCTGGAGCCTGGGAGGTTTGCACCTGCCTCCACCCACCTCCACCCGCCTCCACCTGCGTCGCTGCTGACCTGCCTGAGGAGGCCCCAGCATCCTCTACCCCTCTCTTGTCCTCTCTCTGTCTCCCATTTCTCTCCGTCTCTCCCTGTCTCTCCCCCTCCCTCTCTCTCCCGTCACCTCTGCTTCCCTGCACTCGCCTGGCCCACAGCACAGCTGCCCGTCCTCTGTCCTCCTCACCTGCTCTGTCCCTGGCCCCACCCCCAGGGTCCACCCTGGTGCTGTGGAGTCAGCCACGGCCCCCACCTTTGCAGGGGAACCTCCACCCCGTCCCCTGTCCCTGCCCACACCTCCGGCAGCACAAACCACGGACGGGGCAGTGCTGACCCACGTAGGGGGGCAGCCTCAGGGGCAGGTGCAGGTGTTCGCAGCGGAGCATAGAGGCTTCCGGTGGGGCTCGGTGAGGCTGGGGTGCCAGGGAGACAGGGACTCGGAGAAGACAGCACCCACGCATGCGTGTCCCCATGCCAGGCAGGGACCTCATCACAGGCAGCGAGGAGATACTTATTTTATTGATAATAATGCTAATAGCATCCTTCTGTCATTTCTGTTATGATGACAACCAGCTGCCTTGGGGAGCGGAGCCCGGCAGGGACGTCACGGCGTCTTCACGCGCTCGCAGGCGTGCGGCGGCCTCAGCAGACAGGAGCAGCGAAAGCCCACCTGCGCGCGACATGGTTTATTCACTGTGCTGCATACAGCAGGCACTAACGAACTCTTTGCTGATGGGCTGGGGGAACAGGGCATCTCCCGCAGCACTCCCGCTAGGCGAGAGGTGTATCGGCCCGGAATCCAGAGGTGCAGTGCTTTCTCACTAGATTTATTTTCCAGCCACCTGCCTACCGGGGTGAATAATTCATCATTTGTTCTGGCTCTAATGGGCTTATTAAGCCACAGAGTCCTGGAATCCTTCCAGGACCCAACCTGACGAGCGACGGCACCTCTCAGGCACTGCCTGCTCGTTTGTGCCAGAGGAGGGATGGCAGGTGAGCACGCACCTGCGGCTGGAGGACCAGCCCCAGCCCCACCGGGACCCCGGCACTGTGCTCCTGGGTGGGCGCGATGTGCACGGGTCTTCCCAGGCGCTGCCCAGACGCCCCTGCCCTCGAGACCACCTCCCACCACACTCTGCTGCCTCCCCCGACTCTCCTGGTTGTGGAGGTCACCTGTGCACGGACCACGTGAGAGACGTGTTTAGCTTCCTGTAGTGTCTGCCCTTTCCCTGCAGGATACATGCGGCACCAGGGCGGGGCTTTGGGTGGTTTCATCCAGGGCTGTATTCCAGGCATTCCGGAAGGGTGGCCCTTGATAATCCTTCACCAAGTAACAGTTAAACTGATGTATCAAGGGTCTGCCTCGTCCTCTGAGGCTACGGTGGCCCAAAGGGCATCCGCCACCTGCGTGCATGCCCCCCTCAGTGGTGCGGGGCTCCGGGTGCCCAGAGACCTTGGCCCCGTCCTGAGACACATGGGGACATTTCCCCATGATTCCTGCTGCAAGGCAGCTGCTTCCACAATCCCCAGCCCGGGCAGGTGAGAGCCCCACGTGCCTGGCACTCACGGAAGTCGAGTGTGCACCTGCTAACTCCCGGTGGTCCCGCGTCCCGATGGGGGCCGGGGGTGGGGGCTGGCCTCCGCGTCTTTTAATAGAAGAACAACGCCTGCCCCAGAAGCTGCCGCAGAGACCCCGGTGGGAATAGAGGCTGGCTCACGGCTGGTCCGAGGGGCCTGAAGGGAGAGTGGACGGTGGCTGAGAGAGGGGGGAGGCGGCCTCAGGACGAGGGTGCTGTGGGCGACCCCAAAGGGCAGAGAAAGCGCGAGGGACTCTCATGTTTTTGGTGGTGGCTGTAGCACCAAATAATCATTCCAAGGGACTTTGAGAGCTGACAAGTGGGCTGGTTTAGTTGGGCTGACGAGATCAGATGCTTGACGAACACGCCCCTACGTGGTCGGGTGGGTCTGGCCGTGCCGCCTTCCTGGGTCACGAGAGCGTGGTCTCTTTCTTCTACAACCACACGGGTGTCCGAGTGCCACGCTCACCGTGAGCACCGGGGATGAGGGACTCTCCCGCTTTATCTCTGTAAACCCGGAGCCCGGCGTGAGGCTTGGCGACTGTTCGTTGCATAATCGGCAGTTGTCTGGGGAAGGAACAAGTGAGGGAGCGCAGGAATGAATGACGTGAAGGGAAGGGGGCAGGAGCCTGTGGATGTCCCACAGACCAGTGCCGGTCGGAAGCGTCGACCCGGGTCGGGCGTGCACCCTCCTCCCACCGCGTCGCCTCTGGGGCTGCTTCTGACCCCCGGGGGGACTGGAAGTTGCCTTGATTACTTACTCACTGGTGTCTGTGGTCACTGCTCTTTCAGCACGGGGACGCTGCCTGTCCCCACCACCGCCACGCCCCGGGCGGCCACACCCCGCGAGTGCCCGGCTCAGAGGAGGCGCCTGGTGAACGTCGGTCGGGTGATGAGTGTGGAGAAGGAGGACCCCGGCCTCGCCTGGGGAGGGTGGTGGCCTCCGGGCACGGGTGTCCCCCAGGCTCCGAGGACGGCGGGTGCCTCAGGGTTGCGCCTCTCTCAATCCCGATGCCTCCAGCTGGAGGGAAACCAGAGAGGGCTCCCGGACAGGGGCGCGCTGGCCCTGCCTCTCCCGCGGGGACGCCGTGAGTTGCTGGTGAGCACCGCCACTCACAGAGAGGGCCTGGCTGATTAATAAGACTGGGCTCTGGGTTTTCTTCTGATCATCTATTTTTTTCTGCATAAATCCTCCGAATGACATGTAGATAAATTCTTGAAATTATGAGCACTCCCCTTGAGACAGGACTTTATCATCTTACCTATTTAACTAATTTATTAGTTACAATTACCACTCAGAATGGCACCAACTTCAGCATAATCAAAAACTACATTTCAATTATTCATTGAGCCTTTAATTAAGAAGCCCCACTAAATTAATGAAAGCTTCAGCGTGAAGTAATAAAAAGGCCTCATGCAAAGTCATGACCAACTTTCCTCCGTCTCAGGGATTAAGTTTCCTCCTCTATGCGGTCTCCCGACCCCTCCTGCGGACGGCGTGACCCAGAGGTGCCGCTGGGGACACACGGGGTGAAGGGGCGCCACCCCGAGACATCTCCAACCTGGACCCCAGGAGAGAATTCTGTCATCGCTCCTGCTGGGACATGCACGCAGGGAAGAGAACCCCAGCACAGTGGGGCTGGACCCCGGGCAGCACGGAGTTAGGAGAGTCTTAAACGTGGGTGAGAATTAGTCCATTGTCTCTGTTTCGTGATACTGGGAAAAAACACGCTCCTTGCTCGGAAGCCGCCTGTGACGCGCTGGCTCTGACTCGGGAGGAGGGACGGAGCTGACCTTGGTGCTGAGCCCGTGAGGCTGTCCCGGGGCCGGGTGGTTCTGCGAGAAGCAGGCGTCCACCCACCGCCCCTTCCCACCTGCCGTGCACCTGCCGTGCGTCCTGCTTGTGGGAGGCACGTCTCCCCGCCCGGGTGAGTTTTCCAGATGCTTGGCCTTAAGTGGGGGGAGAAACGCAGGTCAGAGTGAGGCAAGAAGGGCCCGTGTCCATCTTGGCTCCGGCGAAGGCACCGTGCCTGCCCCACACCAGCTCAGGCAGCGCCCGCGCCCTACTTCCTGCAGGATGGAGTCTGTCCTTGTCTTCTTCTGCCATTGCCAAGGGCTTAATCCTCGTGCAGCCGCCATGCCGCAGTCCGCTAAGCTGACGTCTCCCTGGTTCCTAAGACGCCACTTCCACATTCCCGACCCTGCTCTGGTAGCCCCTATCTGTGCACCTGCAGAGGAGGCACGGGTGTGGCAGAGGGGAGCAAAGTCCGAAAGAGCCCCCCGAGAGTTCAGGGGACACAGCCGGCTTTGCTCTGTCTGTCCCCGGAAGGGTGTGTCCACATCACCCCTAAAATGCTCAGACTTCTAACCTCTCTGGACTGTCCTGAAGTCAGGACCTCCCTCTGCAGCCCTGCCCACCCCCTGTCAAACACGACCCAGCCCCAAGGTCAGCCTGGGCTAAAGGACTGCGGCGCTCTGGTTGCATCCCAGACCCGGGGCGGGGCACGGGTGTGCGTCTGTCCTTTCCAGAATCTGCCGGCCCCCGCCTGAGGCCCCCGAAGACAGCAGGTCAGGGTGCAGCTGAGCAGAGCCGGGTCCTTCTGGGAAGGAACCAGCCACAAACGTCGTTACCAAGACGTTATCAAGAGATCCTGAAAAATTGAAGAACAAAGAATTTATGTGAGATTAATTCATTGCACTTTAGTGCTTGTCAGAACATTACTGAGATGGTAGCTGCCAATTAATAATGCATCTCTATGCAACGCCGTTTATTTTATTATCCGCAGCATTAGGGGCTCCAGCACTGCAGCTGGCACACTGCATGCGATTATTTATTAAACACACAGGCGAGAAACGAGACAGTACAAGCAGCATTTACCACCCAGAGATGGTAGAAACGGCTACCACCGGGGTC
Organism: Lepilemur ruficaudatus; assembly: GCA_963574885.1. Lineage (NCBI taxonomy): Eukaryota > Metazoa > Chordata > Mammalia > Primates > Lepilemuridae > Lepilemur > Lepilemur ruficaudatus. Next base: position 4,633 of record CAUYRT010010417.1, read on the forward strand.
AGCTGGTTTCCACGCGGAGAAATAGAAGATGTGCCGGTTCTCTCGGGGCGTTGTTTGGACTTTGCGTCAAAGGTCTCCGGAAACAAACGTCCCGGTTTTGTCTTTGTCTGTGGACGTTTTCCTGAGGCTTCGCTCAGGCTCACACACGCCCCGGTTCCTCTTTACATGTCAGTAGAGGGGCGTGTGACACACAGGTCCCCGGCCGGGGGGAGCGAGTGCAGCCTGTCTCCACGCTCCCTCCGTATCTCCCCTCTCCCTCCCACACACACACGCACACGCACACACATGCTTGCACACGGGCACACACATGCTTGCACACGGGCACACATGCGCACACACCCTCCCCTGCATCTGATCATCCTGGCTTTCTGGGCAGGACCCCAGGATCTTAAGTTAGAGGGTCTAACCCGCCCTCGAATCCCCTCTAAGAGGGTCCTTTGCCTCTTAGACTTGGGCGTCTCCAGGGAGAACGGTCTAAATCAACGCCAGAAACGGCTCATTTTATCACGACGCGGGTAAGGTCATCAGGAACAGCCGCCAATGACACAAATTTAAACACAAAGAAATGTTATCCGTACGCTGAGCTCTAGTCTTTTTCTCGCTTCCTGATGCCCCTAGATTTCGGATTGGCCCCTGGACAACACACACGCACACACACACGTACGCATGCATGGAAACCATTTCTTCTGCTTGAAAGTTCTTCAAATATTTTGAGGACTCTTTCGTTCGTCCAGTTAATCTTTTCTGAGCAGGGCAAACCCAGCCGCGTCAACGGATTCTTCAAGAGTCACGGACTCCATGCACTCAAACGTCCACTGGGTCCTTCAGCAAACACGGCCGCGTACCTGCCGAGGGCCGAGAACACGCCAGCGGACACACGGCCGCGAGTCCCTGCCCGTGTGCGTCCTGTGTCCTCGCAAATGCGCTTGGCTCGGGGCCCGCGCTATGACCCTCCGGAGTCGGTGCCCCGTGCGGAGAGACGTCGCCGACGCTGTGCTGGGTCCCCGCAGACCACGCCACCCTCCCTCCTGCTTCTGGCTTTTATCACACAGTCCGGGTTTACCCCAATCTTTCTACTCCCGAGTCCTGTTCCCTGGCATCACACCGCACCATCTTTCATGCAAATGTCTTGGGTTGAGTTTTTTTTTTTTTTTGTACTTTGAAAGTTTTCTTCATTTAATGACTTAGAACAGGGAGACGCATTCTCGAAGCTCTTTTATGTTTTTTTTCCAGGTTGAAATCGGAGGCGCGTGACTAGAACTGAGGAGGACTTTAGACCCCCTCTGGCCTCGCAGGCTCACCCTACGGAAGAGAGAGCGAGGCGACGTCGCGAGCTTTGGACTCGCCCCTCTGCCATCTCCCTTGCTCCGGCCGTGGGGCAGCTGTGCGTGCGGGAGCGTCTCCGCCTCCCTCCTTACCAGGCGGCGTCATTTCCACAGCCGGGCGTTGTATTCAAGGTGTGCCCCTCTCTGCACAGCCGTGCGGGACAGCAACTCACTCATTCTGTTATTCCACAAAATACCTTAACTGGCAAACGTTTCAAAGAGTGGAGAGACTCATAGTACAGACATCAGTGAATACAGAGCCTGTGCTCAGAAAAATGAGAGGCTTGTGCTAGTGTTCCCTCATCTAGTTCTTCAAAGACTTTTCTCAAGTATTTTAAAGGATGTTCTAGATGTCATGTCGTTTCAACCACAGACACTTCATTCTGCATCTTTATTTAAAGGACGCACACACTATATATATATATAAAATACGCATGTCTTCCTATCCACCCACCCACCCACCTGTCGAGCTGTTGCAACACCCCCATGCCATCGTCACATCTCACAGGTTACAGTAATTCCTCGGCATTTTATAATTTCTGAGCCATATTCAAAATTTTACTATTGTCTTAAACTAATCTTTTTTGTTTTCTCAGCTGGTAATCAGTTTATTAAAACGGTTGACTTTAGCATCTGCAGTAATGACTCCAACCTCCCCGCTCCTGGCTCGATGCTGATGGAAGTAACCTGGTTCCCAGTCTCAGGACTACGCGGGTGGGTGAGTCGCTGAGGACTCTCGTCTGGAAGCGGTCCCGAGTCTTAGAACCTTCACCCCGAGGAGTTGTTCATGCAGCGGTTCTCAAAGTCTTGGTTTGTTCTTTTAAATCCCTAAACACATTTACAACAGCTGTCCGTAAGTCCTTGTCTGCAAATTCCAACATCGCTATCATCTCTGGATATTTTTCCGTTGATTTATTTTTCTTGGAGTTGTAGGTAATATGCTCCTGCTACGCACCTGTTTAACGATTTCTAATTGGGTGCTTTGATGATGAGTGTTTGTGTTTTATTATGTTCCTTCAAAGAGGCCTGGGTCTTGATTTGGTGATACTGGGGTCCTTTCAGGCCAGACTGACCCTCTGTGGGCTCTGTGCTGAGGCTATGAACACAGGTCTGGTGTGCTCCTCACGTACGGCTGGCTCAGCCTTGGACTAAACACACCGTGTTCTCCCCAAGTTCTCTCCACCCGGCTGGTGGAGACGTGGTGTTCCCAGCCCTGCCTGGGTTCCTGGAATTGCTCGATTTCTAGCAGTAGACCCGGAGGAGCTTGGGGAACGGCCAGCTGGAATTTTGCCTTCCGCGTGCTCTGACATTCAGGAACAGACTCTGGGAGACCCACGTGGATTTCCAGAGCCCCTTCTGCGGCTCCTCCTCTGGTATCTGCCCTGCGAGTTTGAGCCTCCCAGCACCCCAGAGCGCTGACCTCTGCACCCTCACTTCGAGAGTCTCTGTGCTTTCCCGGCCCCTCCGTATCCGGGTCTGCAAAGCGCGGCTCGCAGCGAGCTGGGCCGTGGCAGGGCCTCGCCACCGTAAATCCATTTTCTTCTCTCAGGGATTCTGTTCCCAGGCTGCCTGGTAGTCAGTGTCTGAAATCAACCGTTTCATGTATTTTTCTAGTTTCCTAGCTGTTTACTGCAGTGGGGAAAGTGGGTACCATTTACATCGTCTCAGTGGTGAGAGGAAGCCTCATCAGCATTTGTGTTTGAGATTATTTAGCATAAAAACAGATCAAGAAAATGTCGTATAGGAATTCAAAAGGAAATTTAAATAAAGTATTAGTGGGAGATGCACCGTCTTTTTCGGTCACTGATATATAAACTAGTCAAGCAGTTTGGAAGGCCGGTGTGCAGCCCTGCGTCAGCTTGCTCGGCAGAATCCTGTTTACGGGATGTTCACTTTGTGTAAGATGCTTCTCTAGTAACTGGGCACAGGAGAGGGGATTTGTCCGTTATTGCAGGGGGGAACGGCAGACAAAAACAGGCAGATAAAGCAATAATGTACGTCACATACAACTTTTCCAGTATAAGGAAAAAATGCTTTGTTCAAAAAAAAAAATCTCAATTCCGTAGGGCAGATATTTTATAGACCAAATTCTGTGACATTGGAGTAAAGTTTGATGTTAACAGAAAAAAACGAAAGTGGAGGAGGGAAGGGTGAGCCGCTTGGAAGTTTTCCTAAAAAGCAAACTTCACTTCTTATTGGTAAAATTGAAAAAAGGAAGCAAAAATTCCAAATCATAGTCTGTCTTAGAGAAATGCTAGAGGCAGAGAGACACAGCCCCAGCCAGCCTCAGGGGCTCTGGTCCTTGGGGATGGGAAGGGCCAGTGCAAGGTCCGGGCTTTGGGACCTTTGGGGCCACCTCCCAGCTCAGCTTCGCCCATGCCGAGTTGCTTCTCTGTTTCCCTCCAGGCAGGGAATCGCCGAGGCCGATGTCTCCACCTCCCCGAGCACCGAGCGGGAGCCGTTCTCAGTGTCTGTCCATCCCCAGAGCTCTGCCAGGTCCGTCTCCGGCTCCGACGGCCCCTCTCGTGACCTCCCTAGAGATGGGGAGGTGCTTTCGGTGACTCCGGGGTTGCGCCTCCCCCTGTGCTGGGGGCCGAGGGTCCCGTTATCCACAGTCTCACCACGCAAGTCAGTGACGGAGTCCACGCCCAGGCGCAGCTGCTGTCACACGGTAACAGACGTGTGAGCTCCAGCTCTTCTGCACGGCAGGCAAACACGCACCCAGCACAACAGCCAAAACTTTCAGCATTTCAGTGTTTAAGACAAAGAACAAAATTAGGTGCCTTAAGTATTCAGTTCAGGAAGATGGAAATAGAATAACAAGGTAAAGGAATTGGGATTCCTGAGTAAATCAAGGCAAACGCAGAAAATAATAGATTAGAAGAGATGTATCGGTGTGCTTCATAAATAAATTACGTAACTACTTCTTTTAAGAGACTAATAAAATAGATAAATACCTAGCAAATCTAATCAAGAAAAGGGTAAGAGTGTGACCAGGTGCAGTCTATGGATTTTAAAAGTAGGTTGTAACTACGTCAAGTTGGTACTCAGTAGGGTTTGCAGGATTAACGAAAAGATATTTTAAAGTAGAATTCTCTGGACAACTGTGTAGTGACAAATTTGAAATCTGGACAAAGGGGCTCACGGTCCAGGAAAACACAATGGCCAATGTTGACTCAGAAAGAAGCACACGCTCCGTGTTGGTACAACAGCTTGGCGGAAGATGAGCTTACGAAAATCAGTAGTTTCTCTTATAATAGAAATAAGTGCCCAGAGATGATGATGAGGAGAAAGTTGCTGAGCACAGAATTGGCAAAAACTTTCGGATGCGTAGGAATCTACCTTGAAAACACAGACACGGGGCCGATGTGGACAGAAAGTCTTAGTATGGGACGTAAAGCAAGGTGTGACGTCGTGGGAAGACAGCTTGTCCTTCTGGGAAATGCCAATCCCCTAGGACAGCCGTCCCCAACCTTTCTGGCACCAGGGACGGGGTTCACGCAAGCCAGTTTTTCCGTGGATGGGGTGGGCGTGGGGGGAGGCGGAGCTCAGTGGCCATGCCGGTGACGGTGACAGGAGCGGCTGAGATGATGCAGATGGAGCTTTGCCCGCTGCTGACCTCCTGCCTGCGGCCGGTTCCTCTGGGGTTGGGGACCACGGTCCTGAGACACCGGCTCTTCCAATCTTAATGTAAAAAATATAATGTGATTCCAGTGGGATTACTAGGCACCTTGCTTAATGATCTGAAAGTTCATATGGGAGAGTAAAGTCCCAAGAACGGTCAAGAAAACCCTGAAAAGGAACAATAATGGTAATGTCGCCTGATGCAAAATGGCAACTTATTTCCAAGATGCTTTAATCAAATCAGTACAGTACTGGCCCAGGACGGGAAAAGCATTCTGGTGGGAAACAGGGAATCCAGAAACAACGTACCCTACGGGATCGGATGTGGGATGGGGGTGGTGTCCCAGTTCCGCGGCGGCCCCATCTGCCTGCAAACGAAGTCAGCCTCCACCGTGAAACCAGACGTGACGTAAGTGTCAGATGGCTTAAAGCTCAGTAACGATAATAATAAAAATAATGATATTTGTTCCTAGAAGCAAAGAGGTTCATATATGACCTACAAACGAGGGCGTGATTTTTAACAAGAAGTTTAAAAGCCATAAAAGTAAGTCATTTTTTGCCCAAATAGCCATTAAAATACTTTGATGGCAAAAAAATAGTTTAAACAGAGCCGATATAAAAGTAATATGTTGGTAAAATATTTCTAATGCAAATGACAGCTGGGAGACTGTTAGTTGTAATGTCCAAGAGACACATAATATTGTTAGGAAACTGGCAAAGGATAAAACCAACAAACCAACAAATGTCTGAAAAAGACGTCCTGGCACACAACTGCTTAGAGATTTGCCAATAAAAGAAACCATATGCTTTATAACCCTCAGACTAAAGAAAATAAAAGGAAAAAGAACATCTCCTGTTGGCAGGGAAAATGTTACTCTTTCGTAATGTCATATAAATGTAAGTTGTTACAGTGTTTTGGAAAGCAATCTGGAAAATTCTATGCATACCCTTCTCTCTGCGAAATCTTTTGGGTGTATGGTTGGCCAGGAAGGGGCGTGCAACAATGTTTCCACTTACATGCAGAGACCATACACCTGGGAATCCATCACACAGAAATAAAACGCCAACAGAAAACTATATAAGCTACATAAGGATGTTTCTTGAAGCATATTTTTTTGTGGTGGCCAAACAAACAAACCCAGAAAGCAGAAAAGACGACCTCAAGACCATCCCAGGAAGCAGGTGCATGCCCTGGATGGACGGAGGACAATGGCCCGTCCAGCCACACCTGTCGTCGCCACCCAGAAGCCACCGAGGGAGCAGCTGCCCTGGCCTCAGTCTCCCCTCCGCATCCCGCTGCGCTGGGATGAGGCCAGTGGTGGCCACTGTGTGGACCTGCTCTGTCCTCCCGGCCGAGACCTGGGACCTGCTGGCTCCTTCCTTCCGGAAGCACGTCTCTCGGTGGAAGTGAACACATCTACGTTTCCCTCCTTCCCTAGGGGGCGCCGTTTCTCGGTGTCATCTGCGTTTCCTTTGGTTGTCTCTTCCTTAATTTAAAACGTTTTCTCTTGTAGAAATTTTCACCTATGTCTTCTTCTCTTCTGAGCCTCACGGGAAGACAAGGTCTCACTGAAGAGGCCACAGAGGGTCCTTGGCGGTGGATGCTTGGTTTGCTAAGATGAAAAATTTCACAACTGGCTTCTCCCGAATGAGCCAAAAGATTTGGGATGATCAGGTCCCATCCCCACGAGGAAGCACTGGCCGAAGCTGGGTGCTCATTGCTCCCCATGGTGAGGGACGTGGTAGTCGCCTCACTCCCATGGTGGCCACACGGGCCACCACGGTCCCCAGCTGCTGGTTCCCCTCTGCTGTTTCTCCTGAGCTGTCTGTACTCTGAGCTGGTCAGTCCGTCACTGTCCCTGGGTGGGGTCCTCTGGCTGGGGTGACCTACTGGGTCCTGGATGTGTCCAGGCAGGACTGAGCTTTCCTCCAGGTCCTCTGGCTCCTACGACTGAGGCAGAGACCTGGGAGTCATCTTGTCCCTCACCGTGGATACCCTGTCAACGACGGAGTCCTCAGGAGTGGGATTCACACATGCCAGAACCCGTCTGCTTCCCATCACCCTGTGACAGCAGCTCTAGGGACTGGGAAGCCACCAGGGTGACAGCAGTCACCTTCCCACTGGCACCAGCCTCCTTTCTGGCCATCACCTGGTGCAATCTCCAGGGCCCACCTGACCCCTCCGCTTCCCGCCCAGGGCCCTCCTGGGGTGGAGCCCCCTCCTTATCCGTGACCCCCATCCTGCCTGGCCTCAGCCCTGGCGCCTTCTCTTCGGTGACCGCAAACTCTGCCAGCAGGATCCTTCCAGACTGGCGCCCTCTCTTCTTCCCGAGGCCCCAGAGCCACCCCCACAGTCGGGAGGCAGCCCACGTGCAAACCAAGCGCTGACAAGGTGCAATTAAGCCATCGGGTGGAAAAGTGCTGAGAAGGATGTGACCGCCACGGCCGGCAGTGGCGTGGGGAAGCAGGTCCCTTCTGCCCTGCTGGGAGAATGGACCTTCTGCCAGAAGATGTGGAAATTATTACCAAAGGCCTAAAACAGGATGATTTAGATCTAAAATTCTGCTTGCCTGAATGCAATTTTTAGCAATAAGGTAAGTAAAGGCATTTGAACAAGATGTTCATTGTGTCTTTATACGTAGCAGAAAAAATTAAAATTATTAATACGTAAGAGTAGAGTGACACAGATGGGTTCATGGAGACGGACAGTAAGTACCACGGGATGTGACGGGACACAGCACGGAAACTGCGGTGCTGCGTGTCTGAGGGGTGTGTGCGTGTGTGTGTTGTGATGTGTGCGACACGTGCGTGCGTGGTGTGTGTGGACATGTGTGCCGTGTGTTGTGTGTGCAAGGTGTCTCTGAGAGCTGTGTGTGTCAGCAGGACAGTCTGCGCCCGGCTCCCCTGTCAGCGCTGGGCTGACCCTCATGCAGCCCCCTGAGCTGTCCCTCCAGACAGGCCCCTCGCCACACGCGAAGGTCAGATTGGAGCTACGGAAGCCAGGTCTGCTCTGCCCGTCCTGACCTTCACACGTTCTCCATGCTGGGCTCATCACGGGCACCCAGCTGCACAAGGTGCCACGTGTGTGTGGGACCACGAGGGAGCCAGGCAGTCACAGCCTAAACGGGAGATGGGCAGAACCTTAACCAGGATGGAGGCCCCTTTTCTTCCTCGCTGCCACGCAACCTCTAGGAACTGGGGGTGGACGAACACCTGGTGTACCTCTCAGGCGGAGCTCATTGGCTGGTGCATGTCTTGGTGGAGCTCTAGGACAGGAGCCTAGGGATGAGGAACACCAGTGGCACGACTCTGGTGGAGCTCTGTGACTGGACTCTGAGGCTGAGGAACGATGGCTCCATGTCTCAGGTGCAGTTCTAAGACAGGAGCCTGGGGCCGAGAACAACTTTTGCAATTCTCAGGTGGAGCTCTATGGCTGGTGTCGGCAAATGAAGAACACCTGGTACACATCTCAGGTGGAGCTCCAGGACAGGAACATGGGGCTGATGAACACCTGCTGCAAGCCTAAGATGCAGCTCCAGGACAGGAGCCTGGGGCTGATGAATACCTGCTGCAAGCCTAAGATGCAGCTCCAGGACAGGAGCCTGGGGCTGAGGATCACCCGGTCACTGGCTCAGGTGGATCTGCTGAAGAGAAGACTGAGGCTAAGGAACAACTGGTGCATGACTCTGTTGGAGAGCTAGTACCGTGGCCTGGGGCTGAGGAACACCTAGTCCAGGACTCAAGTGGGGCTCTCAGACAGCAGCCTGGGCCTTACAAACATCTGGTCCATGTCTCAGGTGGAGCTCTAGGACAGGAGCCTGAAGATGATGAACACCTGGTGTACATCTCAGGTGGAGCTCATTGGCTGGTGCGTGCAAATAAAGAACAGCTGGTGCCCAACTCAGGTGGAGCTCCAGGACAGGAACATGGGGCTGATGAACACCCGGTCCACGTCTCAGGTGGAGCTCTAGGAGAGTAGTCTGGGGCTGATGAATGCCTGGTGTCCATCTCCAGTGGAGCTCTAGGAGAGGAGCCTGGGTCTGCTGAACACCTGGTGAATGTCTAAGCTGCAGCTCTAGGACAGGAGCCTGGGGCTGAGGAACACCTGGTCAATGTCTTGGGTGGAGCTGTAGGAGAGAAGACTGAGGCTAAGGAACACCTGGTGCATGTCACAGTTGGAGGTGTAGTCCTGGAGCCTGGGGTTGAGGAACACCTGGTCCGTGTCTCTGGTGGAGCTCTAGGACAGGAGCCTGGAGATGATGAACACCTGGTGCATGTCTCATTTGGAGCTTTATGGGTAGAGCCTGGAAATGAAAAACACCTGGTGCATGACTCCGTTGAAGAGGTAGTACGGTGGCCTGGTGCTGAGGAACACCTGGTCCTTCTCTCAGGTGAAGCTCTAGTGCAGGAGCCTGGTGCTGAGGACCACCTGGTGCACGTCTCAGGTGGAACTCTAGGAGAGGAGCCTCGGTCTGAGAAACATCTGGTGTATGTCTCTGGCGGAGCTGTAGGACATGTGGGTGGGGCTGAGGAGCACCCGGTCAATGTCTCAGTTGGAGCTGTAGTACCGGAGCCTGGGGCTGAGGAACACCTGCTGTATGTCTCCTGTGAAGATCTAGGACAGGATTCTGGGGCTGAGGAGCAACGGCTCTATGTCTCACGTGGAGCTCTAGTGCAGGAGCCTGGTGCTGAGGACCACCTGATGCACATCTCAGGTGGAGCTCTAGGACAGGATCCTAGGGCTGATGAATACCTGGTGCATGTCTAGGGTGCAGCTGTAGGACAGGACCCTGCAGCTAAGGAACACCTGGACCTTCTCTCAGGTGGAACTCTAGGACAGGAGCCTGGGACTTACAAACACCAGGCACAAGACTCAGGTGGAGCTCTAGGAGAGGAGACTGAGGTAAGGAACACCTGGTGCTTGTCTCAGTGGAGCTCTAGGACAGGGGCCTGTGGTTGAGGAACAGCTGGTCCATGTCTCAGGTGGAGTTTTATGAGAAGAACTTGAGGTTTATGGCCACCTGGTTCTTTTTCTCTTAGTGACACAGGGAGGAGAGAAGCCAGCCTATGGAAGGAGAGAAATTGAAATGAGCGGGGACAGAGGTGGTCCTGCCAGCATCGTGTCTGTGGCCCCAGTGCCTGTATATTTGAATGTCAGCCCACAGTTGTCATCTGTTGGTTCAGGCGGGTGTTTTCCCTGCCGGGCAAGCAAGGTTTTCTGACCCCCACACGTGAATGTCACTTGGGACTTGTGCTCCCAGATTTTGTGAGTAGTGGCGATAGTGTGTCACACTGTTCTGGAAAACGTGTTTCAAGTACCAACTACAACTTACCAGTAAACGTCAGGTGTGACCTACTTGGTTTATAGGTGGAATTACACAGATTATTGGCAAGTTCCTTTTCAAAACAAAATCTAAGGAACAACGAAAAACAAAATAGAAACAGTACATGCTGCACTGTGAGTTTGGTGTATTTGCATGTTTATGAAGTTCTGCAATTTGAAAAAATGTTTCCATCCTGTCCTGCTTTCTGTTTGGAACTATGTTGCCATTTGCCAAAATCAGCCCTGCTGAGACAGCATCTCTATTCACAGGTTCATCTGAAGATAAAATCGGAAATAGTTTATCTAGTATCCACGTGTGATTGTGTTGCCTTAAGAGCTGTTGCACAGTGGGTTTAAACACGCACCGCAAATCATGTTGGGGAAGTTTTTCTCGTGTCTTCCAAAACCCGGAGTCTCTGTCTTTAACTGTCTCTTGAACTGTTTTCTTTTCACTCCGGTATTGTTTTGAGACTCTCCTCCCTGTCTGCAGAATGCAGCCTGTCTGCCCACTCGTGGGCTCCGGCTGGGCCCGTCCCTCTGCCCACCTGCCCGTCACCTGCCGAGAAGCACAGACGGGGGCTTCAGCCAGCGGAGCAATTACGCCTTTTGCTTTCAAACGGAGGAAATGCGCGGTAAGCTTTGGAGGCCCACGACGCTACGGGGAGGAAATCTTGCCCTGCCGGCGGGGTGTCCTCCCTCAGGGGACCCTGGACCCTGCCCCCGCACATGTGCGCACAAACCAGTCATGTGTGGGGAAGGTTTCTTCCCTCTCTCCTCTCCCTGTGCATAAACGTCAGTACAAATGTGAGATTTACATTTAGCCCAAATGATTAAGGACACAAACCCAACCACTCTTTCAGACGAGCCCCTAGATGCTCTCGGGCAATCCTGCTACATGTCGTTTAAAGCAAGGTCCCAGCCGACAGTCAAGCCAATGTCTCCATGAAGGTTGAGGATTGACTACGCGCTGGGGTTTGCTCCCACATGCCCCGTGCGTCTCACGGGAAGCTGCGCATGAGCTTCTCATCTCTCTGGGAAGACTGGCTCGGCAGGGAATGCCCAGGAAGGAGGACGGGGCTGGCACCTGGAGGGATGCTCTGGGGCAGTGGCCCTGAGTCAGCTGCACCTGCCGTAACATCCCCAGGGACGGCGAGGTGGCAGCTCTCACAGTAGAACCCGAGGATGGACCAGGTGAAGGATGGCGCCATTCAGTGGTCCCCTTCCTGACGGTGGTTGGTTCCTGCTCACCTGTCCTCGTACCTGGCGCCTTGTCTGCTCTGAACCCCACAGTTCCTCGTCCCCTATGTTCCGCACACGCAGGTCCTTCCGCCCAGAACGCCCGGTGCCAGCTTCGCTTCAGCCCCGGCTTTGGCTCCGTCCTTTCTGGAAGCTTTTCCTGACACCCCATCTGCCGTCTGCCCTGCCTGC
>CAUYRT010010418.1:0-18668 GCA_963574885.1 Lepilemur ruficaudatus
CCAATTAATTTCTTTCTATTTTAAGTAGAGACGGGGTCTCGCTCTTGCTCAGGCTGGTTTCGAACTCCTGACCTTGAGCGATCCGCCCGCCTCGGCCTCCCAGAGTGCTAGGATTACAGGCGTGAGCCACCGCGCCCGGCCCATGGTGGACTTTTTGACAGTAATTTTGACTTATTAAAAATGTTATTTATCTTGATTACTAAGTTTTTTGGTGCGCCCTTACATTTTTGCATCCAAGGTGAGTGCTTCACCGACCCATCCCAGCCCTAGGGAGGGCAGAGGCTCCCGCTGGGGCCTGGGAAGATGCAGGGACAGCAAGAAAACCAGGTCCCGAGAGGAAGGGGCTTCATAAGGGCAGCGTGGCCAATGTAGACAGCAGCAGAGGGGGTCCTCGCTCCCCTGCTCCCAGCTCCTTCCTTTAACTTTGCCACATCAATCGCTGTGGTTTCCTCTGAATTTGTTGAAGGTGTGAGGAGAGTTTAGATTTGGGGTGGGAACCTGTGGCCTTGGCCTTCTGGATCCTTGAGTGTGGCCTTTTGACTGCATCCAAATTCTACAGATAAGATTAAGGGATTTGTTCTGTGAAGTTTGGATTTGGTCGAGGGGAGGCACTTGGGGATCTGGAGGGCCACATGTGGCCTTGAGGCTACAGGTTCCAAACTTCCTAGAGTCCGGCCCCAGCCCAGTGTGAGACATTCCCAGGCAGCTTCCTCGTGGTCTTTGCACCTGGCTTCCCGCCTGCCGGAAGCTGACCCTGGATATGAAGAGCAGAGCCGCCTTCAGGAAAGCCATCTGCGAGGAAGGGGAGAACGTCAACGCAGAGCCCCAATTCAAGTCACCTTTCGCAGAAGGATCAAGAGGATGAGGGACCCTGTGTCTCCGCATCCCAGTTCAAAGTTTCAGCATGCATAATTTACATCCACCTGGGACTCCTTGCTGTCACATTCTGTTTCCACCCTCAGAACAATGGGGACCCTTCAGAAGAGAAACTGAGGCCAAAACGCACACTAATTTCATCCAAGATCTTGCAGTCCGTCATGTCAGTGCACTGGGGCTCCCACTGGCATTTGAACCCAGGCCCCTGCTCAGTCTAGGCTGCACTCCAGCATCTTAATCTCATGGTAAACAATCTCCTAATCCCAGTAGATGGGCTCCATCTGAGCAGCTGGCTAATCCCATCCAGGGTTCATTCACTCAATCCACATTTACTGAGGACTATGCATCAGCAGACACCCAGGGCTGGAAACAAAGACCAGCCCCACTCTTAAGGAGCTGGGGTTGAGTAAACAGCATACAGGACAGTAAGTGTGGCTGGGCCGGGTACTGCTAATGCTAATGCTAATGGGGACACTCATTAGCGTCCCAGAGAGCAGGCGATTTCAGATTTTCCTGCCTTTGTGGTTTGAGGCCCTGGACAGACGCAGCCCTGTCACCCACTGAGTAGCTGGGGTTGGAGAAGTTCGCAGCACAGGCACTCATGGGCACAATCCCTTCAGACCTGCCTCTACTCTTGCCTAAAGCAAGTGTCATTCTTACCCCCACACAGGACACTGGCAGAACTGCCTGTAGGCCCCAGTTAATGTGACCAGGCTTCACAGCTGTGTCAATGAGCCAGTGCTCAGGGCACCTAAAGAAATAAAACGGGGCTTAAAAGAAATAAAGTGGTGAGTCAGGAACTTTGTGATGGAGACCCGCACCAGGGGATGCTCGCTTCTTCACACAGCAGAGATCCTGGCAGCATGCACTGTCCCCTCCTGCTTCAGAGTGACTCCAGCACCCACTCCCAGACCATGTCAAGTGTTGGTCAAGCCCACAGAGCCTCAGGCCACCCCGCCAAGGCTGGAGCCCAGGCCACTGCTCCACGGTCAGGTGACCTTGGCTGTGCTCTGCACCTTAGTTCCATGTGTATGGAGTAAGGGTGACAATAAAGCCTTCTTTGTAGGTTGTTTAAATCAGTTAGTGTTTATTAGGCACTTAAACAGTTCTCAGAACATGGAAAGCGTTATATAAATTCTTTTAAAAAAATAAAAGAAGGAATCCAAGAAATTCTCTCTTTTGTTTTTGAGACAGAGTCTCACTCTGTTGCCTGGGCTAGAGTGCTGTGGCGTCAGCCTAGCTCACAGCAACCTCCAACTCCTGGGCTCAAGCGATCCTTCTGCCTCAGCCTCCCAAGTAGCTGGGACTACAGGCATGCGCCACCATGCCCGGCTAATTTTTTGCTTTTATTTTTAGTTGACTGGCTAATTTTTGCTATTTTAGTAGAGACGGGGTCTCACTCTTGCTCAGGCTGGTCTTGAACTCCTGATCTCAAGCGATCTACCCGTCTTGGCCTCCTAGAGTGCTAGGATTATAGGTGTGAGCCACTGCACCGGGTCTCATTATGTATTTTTCAGAATTTCTGAAAGCTTTTAATTAATAATGAGAAAAAGTAAGATTTTTGTCTTGTTTACTTTGCTGTTAATGTACAAAGTCTGAAGCTTCAACTGATAAATTCTGCCAATAACCTACATACTGAGAAACTTAGGCAAATTATTTAACCACTCTGACACTCAGTTTGATGGTAAAATGTGAGAAAGAGTATCTACTTGATGAAGGTTGGGGATGGGCAGTGAAGTAAAGAGCCAGACCCCACCCGCCACCGCACTTTATGCCGGAGGGGAAGCGTGGGGAAGAGTCCCATTCTCCCCTGGGATGTCAGACGGAAGTTTCGGGAGTTTATGGATTGGCTTTGCTGTCCTCAGTTTTGCAAAAGGTTCGGAAGGAAGAGCTTCTTGGCTGCTGAGCTGACATCATAAACCCACATGTTCAAGGACATTTCCTCCTGAGCCTTCCAGTGAAAGAGCACTCATGAAAAACGCCTTGCACACCAAAGTTGCCAAATGCTGTCCAAAAGTACGGGATTTACAATAATCTATTGTACATTTCAAAATAGCTAGAAGAGAATAATTTGAATGTTTCCAGCATAAAGAAAAGCCAAATGTTTAAGGTGATGTACGTATATCCCAAGTACGCTGATTTGATCTTTACAAATTGTATGAATGTATTAAATTATCACATGTACCCCAAAACTATATATACATACTATGCATCGATAAATAACAAAATTTGTTTTAATGGTGTGAGGTCTCTCGGGGTGGCTACCTCACCACAGGCTGTAATGAGAGAAGGAGAAAAGAAGAGGATGGGAAGGAGAGGAGAGAACAGACCCCAAGGACGCCCGCCTGCTGTTGCGGGGCTCTGGGCAGTGCCCCCCGACGGCATGGAGGTAGGAGGTGGGGGCGGCTCCGGCCCAGCTAGAAGGGATTGCTGCAGACGGGCTCACCGCGCCCTACACCTCCAGATGCTTTAGCTGAGCGGGCATCTTCTCTTCCCCCAAGCTCTGTGGGAGCACAGGGTCCTCCCAGATGAAGAAGCTGACGCCAGACAGGTCGCAAGACTTGCCCAAGGGGCCCAGCTGGTTAATGGAGAACACCTGTTCTTCTAACTTTAGGCCAAGCAGGAGTCGTCAGGCAGTGGCCAGGAGGTACTCTGCAGGTGAGGGGGGTTAGGGCATGGGCTTCTCAGATGTCTATAAATACATATTTTATAAAGATTAATTGCTTTTTCTACTTCTTTTATTGCTCATGTAGAAAACTTGAAAAATAAACAGCACTATAAAGAAGGAAATAAAAGTCATCTGTGATCATTACCTCCCAGCTTTAACCTCTGTTACCATTTTTTGGTATATATTTTTCTCCATGCTCTTTCAAAGATTAAGGTCATGTTGTTCACAGATTTGTATCCCGTTTTTCACTTAGTAGCATTTTATTCTGAAATGAAATATTCTTCAAAAACATGATTTGTACTGACTACACGGTGTTCCACCATATACTAATAATCATGGCCAAGCTTTGGACCGCGCTTACCGCGAACCCAGCAGGCGGTGGCCGAGCCCAGAGCCAGTTCACTAGCGCCTCACCACAACCCTCCGAGGAAGGCGCCGTCCTCATCCCCACTTTCCAGATGAGGAAGCTGAGGCACAGTGTGGGGAAGTGACTTGTTAGTGACTTAGAACAGAGATTTAAACTCAGACCATCCCAGTCCAGAAGGGAGGAACAAGTGCCAAGGAGGAACAGTGCGGCACCCTGCGAGGAAATGACAGCGTGTGTTCGGGGTCTTATTTAGGTGGGAGGGGTCAGGTCTCTCCGGCGAGCTGACAGCTAATGTGATAGGTAAAGAATGAGCAGGAGTCAGCCAACAAGGAGTGGACGGAGAGGTGACCTGCTCCAGGCTGGCGACTCATCGATCTGGCCTGATTTTCTCACTGAAAACACCCAAACAGCTAGATATCTAAAGATAATTTTGAAACTTGAAAAGGGAAAGAAATTAAAGTAATTTCACCTGTAATCCTATGACTTTTCATTTCTTCTTTTATTCCCTTACAACTTGTATTCATAGATTCACCAAATTTTAATAGATAATCTATATTCAGGTTTGATGGATTATTTTTAAAATTTAGTAGAATTTCATACTCTCCCATTTTACATATTCACTATACTTATGACTTTGATACCTATATGATTTAATTACATGGGCACACCATAATTTACTCAAGTCTATCTTTTTTTAACTCTGAAGTTATTTCCAGTGCTGGCTTCAGCAGTACATATACTAAAATTGAAACAATACAGAGAAGATTAGCATGGCCCCTGCACAAGGATGACATGAAAATTCGTGAAGTGTTCCATATTAAAAAAAAAAAAAATGAAGTTATTTCCAGTCTTTACTATTAGAAACGCTGCGATTATAAACATCTTTGTGCACAAAGTGCTTTCCTTCTGTCCTGTTGCTTGGAGAGGAAATTCACAGATGGTGCTGACATTTTTGCTACTCTGTTTGCCCAATTACCTTCCAAAAGGAATATTCGCATTTTTGCATCTTAATCAACGAAAAGAGTCTGTCTGTTTCCTGAAATCCTCACCAGTATAGGATATTTTCTTTTCTTTCTTTCTTTTTTTTTTTTTTTTTTGGGACAGAGTCATGCTCTGTTTACCAGGCTAGAGTACCGTGGCGTCAGCCTAGCTCACAGCAACCTCCAACTCCTGGACTAAAGCGATCCTCCTGCCTCAGCCTCCCGAGTAGCTGGGACTACAGGCATGCGCCACCATGCCTGGCTAGTTTTTCTATTTTTTGTAGAGATGGGGTCTCACTCTTGCTCAGGCTGGTCTTGAATTCCTGAGTTCAAACAGTCCTCCCGCCTCAGCCTCCCAGAATGCCAGGATTATAGGCGTGAGCCACCATCCCAGGCCAAGGACTTTTTTTTCTTATGACCCCTTCATCTTTCTCTATGTATTGTATGTGTCTATATATGTATATAGAATACACATATGTGCATATTTTGTGTTTCTATAAATATGTGTAATTTGAAAATAAATCACTCTTTGTATTTATGGAGTAGGTTCTCCCCCAATTACAAACTTTAAAATAGAGATGCATGGCACTTTTGCTATTTCCCTTGAGAAAAATTTCTAATTATTTATGTTGCCCTTGGTTTCTTTTTTCCTTGTGGTTTAAAGATCTTGTATTTTTATTTTTAAAGCTGTTCATTTTTGCCCCATATTCTTAGTTTCCCTTTCTCCCTGCGTCTTCACGACATTGCTGGGAAGCTAGGAGAAGACGGCGGCTGTGAGCGTCCCCGCCCTTGGTTTGACGTCGCGGGAAACTGAGACCTTTAGTGCAGATCTCTGTATCGGGAGGGTATGAATTTGAGGAAGAAGAGAGGAGGAAGACCAGGACACTCAACAGTCTAAACCAGCCTCTTCCACAGCCACACGCCACCTCCTAATATTAGCATTTCTATAAATGAATATCTAGGACAAGTGGGCAAGTGACAACAAATCACAGCAGGCTGCGCCCCCAGACAGCCCGCCGGGGCCCACCCAGCCAGGCGCGTGGACGCGTCTTCACTGAGCCCCACACCCAGCAGCGACCCCATGGCCTGTGTGCCGTGAAGCCCACGTT
The DNA here is from genome assembly GCA_963574885.1 of Lepilemur ruficaudatus. Lineage (NCBI taxonomy): Eukaryota > Metazoa > Chordata > Mammalia > Primates > Lepilemuridae > Lepilemur > Lepilemur ruficaudatus. The sequence continues at coordinate 6,001 of CAUYRT010010418.1, forward strand.
CCAGCGAGGGGAGACAGACAACACACAAGCCGCCAAACAGATCGGATAACGGGGAGGAGGAAACAGGGTGACGAAGAGAGTGACTCGGAAGGCCTCACTGAGGGGGCAACTTTGGGGATGAGAATGAACCCTCACGGAAAGGACTGGGAGGGAGCAGCCAGTGTGGCGCTAAGAAAGGGCGTGGTGTGGCGCAGGAGCAGGCCAGAACACAGTGGGGAAGGGGGAGGGGCCGCGGGAGGGGTCCCAAGGCTCTGACCTTGAGAGCAATGGGCAGCCAATGAGGCACTTTCAGCAAGAGAGTGACATAGTCTGATTTGCGTTTTATTTTATTTATTCATTTATTTTTGAACAGTAAAGTTTATTCCAGCTATAATGCAGGTTATTCTGACTTTAAGGTAGCATCACATGACATACTTTTGAGTCCTGCATTTTAAAAAATAATCTCAGGTACGGTGTAATCCTAGCACTCTGGGAGGCTGAGGCGGGAGGATCGTTCAAGGTCAGGAGTTTGAAACCAGCCTGAGAAAGAGCGAGATCCCCGTCTTTACTAAAAAAATAGAAAGAAATTAGTTGGACAACTAAAAATATATAGAAAAAATTAGCCGGGCATGGTGCATGCCTGTAGTCCCAGCTACTCACGAGGCTGAGGCAGAAGGATTGCTTGAGCCCAGGAGTCTGAGGTTGCTGTGAGCTAGGCTGACACCATGGCACTCTAGCCCAGCAACAGAGTGAGACTGTCTCAAAAAAAAAAAAAAAATTAATTAAAAACATAAAAAATAAAAGCAGCGCTAGTGAGGAGTAATGACTGAGTTAAAATGTAGCATCAGCACGTGCATCTCCCTTTGGAGTGCAATGCAGGGATCAGTCACAAATAAATATGCCAGAAATGTATAAAACACAGTTATACACCTCCCAACATTTATGTTTGGTAACACAAAAATAAAGCAATCGTTTAAAACACAAGGGTTGAAAACACAAGGATACTCAAATTCCTCCCGCAGAAAACAACAGCAAACGATTAGGTAGGGGAAAAAACAGCAAATGATTAGGATTGAGTTGTCTGTTAAGGAGAGAAGTAACAATGTTACAGGATATTGGGCAAACCTACAATGATTTATGCAGGATTTGCAACATGAAAACCGAGAAGTCAAGAATCAGAAAGAACAGAGCTTAGTGGAATCCAGGCCAGTTGCACCTAATCGTCTGTCTGCTACTGACTCTGTGGGGGATGTGGGGCGGGGATGAGTGGGTCTCACGGGGCTGTTGGGGCCCCCGTTACCTGTACCCCGCCCCCCCGCCTGCCGGCTTCCGCTCGCGTTTGTTAGCGCACAGCACTCTCTGCTGGCCGCGGGGAGAGTCTTTCTTCTGCAGAAACAGGTAATACTGTGGAATGTTTGGCTGGTGGTGACACAGTCATCAACAGATAGAATTGCCATTTATCCTTGCACTTCAGTTGCTCTCAGATTTTATTTTATGGTAAAGTGGTAACTTCCAGTCATTTTCCTCAATAACCTTCAAAGGCACCCATGTCTACAAGCAAATGCTTCAAAGTAGATGTATACACCCCGGGGAATATACTATATGATCCACTGACAGAGGGTGAATATATTTGGGATTCTGTTTGTGGTTTTATAAAATACATCATATTAGTACACTATTACATTCATTCATTCAACTGATATTTGTGGAGCACCTTCTATGTACCAGGCACTAACAAAATGGACAAAACTCTCTGCCCTGATAGAGTTTATTCTCCTCTATGAGGGGAGAGAGACATTTAGTAAGTAAAAAAAATAGTGTGGTCATTGGTAATAAGTACTATGAAAAAAAAAAGACAGGAGTGTGTATGGGGCAGGGGTTGTTGCCATTTTAAACCAGTGGGAGGTGAAGGACCCATCCCTGTGGTCATCTGGGCGAAGAATGTTCCAGGTGGAGGGAAGAGTCAGTGCTGAGCTATGGAGAGGAGTGTCTCTGTTCAAGGAACAGCCAGGAGGCCCCTGTGGCTGAGGTGGAGTGAGGCAGAGCACATGAGGTCAGAGAGGGGAAGGGGCATAGATGCAGACCGTGAGGGCATGCATTCAGAGGGCTCTAACAGATGAGCAACATTGCATGGGGTGCAACCCCCAATGTTTTACTGATAGGCTGCACAATTAATAAAGTTTGGAGACTACACATGTGCAGAATAAACTCCACAGTAAGCTCACTGTTTATTGGAAGAGGTAGCATGTGAGCTGTTTGCAAGATAAGCAGAACTTCAACAGGGAGAGATGCAATGTGCCTTCTCACGCTACTTGCCACCCCTACACTAAACCCTGAATCGCACCAAGTGATCTACTTGGTGAACTTTGAGATAATCGGCATCAGGGTCCACTGCAATACCCAGTATCACACTATTTTCATTGAGCATTTGTCTACATTTCTAATTCCTTACAACATTTTCACTTCGAGATGCTTTAGTCTTAAATAGCCTATTTAGCACCCCATGAAAACTTCAGCCATGCCTCACAGTTCAATTCACAAAGGCAAACAGACAGCATGAGCAGTTTGCCAGGTGAGGTCACCCCGCCCTGCACCAGCAAGGCCAAGACTGAGACGCACAGACCGCTCTCACTCTTGCCTCTGTGCCCGTGCCAACCTGGCATGTATTGAGTCCCTACAGGAGACACTTCCAGCTTGCACGCGTAACACCTGACTGATCATAAACCTTTCGTTTTCCATACAATCATTCCATTTGACCACCAGAGTGGCCGAGAGAAGCAGGGAGGTGCTGAAAGCCCCACGCCCCCTCAGCCTGGTTCAGTTTTGAGATTTAGCTCTTCACACTCGTGTTGGATTAAGATGGATTGTTCTGCTGTGCTTGCTGCTTTGCCTTAGATGCGTTCTAGGGTGGCACTGCCCAATGCAGGAGCCACAAGTCACATGCGGCTATTGAGCACTTGGAATGTAGCTAGTGTGAATTTAGAAGTGCTGTAAGTGTAAAAGACATATGAGATTTCAAAGACTCAGCATAGAAAAAGTAAACTGTCTTATTAATAATTTTATTATAAATATAATTTATAAAATTTTCTATTTTCTTATAATTTTCCCATAATAATTATATGTTGAAATGGTGTTTTGAATATATTGGCTCAAATAAAACACATTGCTAAAATTAATTTCACCTTTGTAATTTTTAATGTGACTACAACAAAATTTAAAATGACACGTAGCTCACATTATATTTCTATCAAACAGGGGCGCTCCAGAGTAAGCCAACAGCTTCCATTTATTGGGCAACTACAATTTGCCAAGCACTGTGCTAAGTGCCTCACATGCTATTTTATTTGGTCCTAACAACCCCAAAGTAGATATGACTCCATTTAATAGCAAGACTAGGGCACTGATGCTCACAGAGGCTATGGAGCTTGTCTTGAGGAAGCATATTAGAAAGTGCGAAAATCAGGATTTTGACCCAGATTCGTAATTATAAAGCCTTGCCCTAAAGCCCACCACATCACATGGCCTGTATTCCAGGGAGAATGAAATACGGCCACTGCAAATACTTAGAGCCAGCCCACCAGTATTACGCGGGATCCAGGGCCACACTTGTGTGGCCTCAAATTCTTTGCGCAATCCTGAATCAGTGACCTATGAATGGCTTGGGTGTAGGCTCATTTCACAGAGCACCATTAATCTAGTTTTTGTCAAAAGAAAGCTCATGAAAAAAAAAAAAAAAGAAAGCTCATGAAGGTGACTGAAAAGAAAAAGTAACACCCAATATAATACATCAGAGATTAGATTGGCACTCAGGAAATCACATTTTCCTCCCCTGCTGGGCGCAGTGGCTCATGCCTGTAATCCTAGCACTCTGGGAGGCCGAGGTGGGCGGATCGCTCAAGGTCAGGAGTTCGAAACCAGCCTGAGCAAGAGCGAGACCCTGTCTCTACTAAAAATACAAAAAAATTAATTGGCCAACTAAAAATATATAGAGAAAATTAGCTGGGCATGGTGGCTCCCTCCTACTCGGGAGGCTGAGGCAGAAGGATCGCTTGAGCCCAGGAGTTTGAGGTTGCTGTGAGTAAGGCTGATGCCACGGCACTCTAGCCCGGGCAACAGAGTGAGACTCTGTCTCAAAAAAAAAAGGAAAAAAAAAAAAAGATTTCCCTTCCTAAAACAGGCCAATAAGCAGGTGGTTTACAGCAACAGACTGTATGACACAGGGCCACTTGTATTCTAGTTAAGACACACAAATAGGGCCATGAAGTTTAAGTCAATACTTTCATGATTTTCATCAGAACCAGCCTAGAATTGTTAATACGTGGTGTTTAGTTACTAGACTTTCTGGGGGGACAGTTTTAACCTTGCAAATTCACTAATAGGTGGTTCAAGAAGGGAAAGCATATTTTGTTTATTTCACTCTTGCAAACCGCCATTTGAAGTGACCAAACGAACGTAATGAGGAAGCTCAGTATTAGGACTAGAAACTGCAAGAATGAGGAAGGCGGCTGTCTCCAAATCAAAACATGTGGGTTAAATGAAATGGATCCACAGCCAAAGCCCATTAACATCCCCACACGTGGACCAGTGAGGGCTGGAAGAACTGCAGCCACATGGTAGAATGGCAAGACGGTCAGTTTCTGCTCATTGCGAAGCTCCTCACTTCTAGTTTTAATGCTCCAAGAGAGGCAATTACAGAATCAGAGTCTTTCCACTGTGCCAGTCAAGGTCCATTTGCCTGTGGGAAGCAGGGCAAGAGCTGCTCACACTTCCATGCTAAATAAAGCTGGGCACAGCTAGACCTCTGGCAACCTTAGGAGGATAACCAGGCCAATTAGCAAAGGGGCACTAGCCCAGCAACTTCATGCTGCCACAAAGCAAAGGAATTCTTTGAGCATGGCTGCTCCAGTCTCCCAGAGGTGAACCTCTAATCTTGCAAAGCAAACCTTCACTGAATCTAATTTTTTCCCTTCTCCCTTCAAGTGTGCTTTTAAAGATTTGAACAGGTACCCACCTAATTTGAAGAAAACTCTTTTCAACTACCCAAACCAGAAAGAGAATCCTCCCTAAGCAACAGAAAACATACTGTGGCAGCCATGAAAACAGGCCTCTCGGGTCTGCTGCTGTGGGAAACAATAATTGAGTGATGGTCCCATGGCTGCCCCTAAGCCACCAGGTTAACATCCAGGCCTCACTTTCTGGAGACTCTTTTCTAGCCAATGAGCACAGTGCGGGTACAAATGCAGGCCCACTCTGGTGAGATGCTGACTCCTCCAACAGGTAAGTCTGGCTTGAGGATTCTCCACTGACCAGCTATGTTACAGAAATTATCTGAAGAACAGAGAGAAATGTTTGGAGGGGGGGAAAAAAAGACACAGAGTTAGGGACTTAAGAGACTGTACAAGTTTAGCATATTTGTAATTGAAGTTGCAGGAGAGAAAACATGAGACAGGAAAAAGATCTGAAGAAATAATGGCTGAAATTTCCCCAGATTTGATTAATGGCATAAATTTACAGAGCCCAGAAGTTCAAACTCCAAGGTAAATACATAGAAAACCTCCCCTAGGCATACCTGAAAGCAGCCAAAGAAAAAGACACATTATATAAAGGCAACAACCATTTGAATCCCAGACCTGGCATCAGAAACAGGGCCAGAAGTCGGTGGAATAAGATCTTCAAAGAGATGGGAAAAAAAAAAAAGACAAACACAGAATTTATTGCCAGGAGACCTATGTTACAAAAAATGCTAAAGGAAGTTTTTCAGGCTGAAGGAAAATACTAGATCTTTAAGAAGGAATGATGAATATCAGAAATGGTAAATATGTGGATAAATATAACTATTTTCCCTCTTAATTTCTTTAAAATACACAATTAAAGCAGAAATTGTATTATAGGGCTTATAGTGTACATAGATTTAATATGTATGACAACTACAGCATAAAAGGAGACAGTAAATGGATAAACACAGTCGTAAAATTTCTACATTTTATGTGAGGTGGTACATTAACTCTAGATATTCTGAAAAAGAATGTATGTTAATCCCTAGAGCATCCACTAAAAAAATTATGCAAAGAGTATAGCTAAAAAGCCAATAAATTAAAATGCAATTCTAAAATAACTAATCCATACAGAAAAACAGTAAAATGTTAGAAATCTACCAATAATTAATGTTAATAAACACTATAATTAAAAGGTAGTGACTGGCCAGGTGAGGCACACCTGTAATCGTAGCACTTCGGGAGGTCAAGGCAGGAGGATCACTTGAGCCCAGGAGTTGGCCCTGAGCTATGATGATGCCACTACGCTCTACTACCTAAGGCAACAAAGCAAGACTCTGTCTCAAAAAAAAAAAAAAAAAACACTAAAATACCAGACAAGTTAATTTATCCCATTATATTAAGAACTTTTTCTTTTTAACAGACTATTTTAAAAAAAGGCACAGACAATGAGAATAGATAAAAATGCAAGACCTAAGTATATGTATATGTTGTTTATAAGAAGCTCACTTTACGTAGAAAGACACAGAGAGGTAGCAAGCCATAATAAAAAAGGAACACTGTGCAAACAGGAAGCATAGTGAGCATAAGGCAGGAGTGGCTATATTCACATCAGATAAAGCACACTCTGAACCACATGTGTTACCAGAGATGGAGGGAAAAATTTCATAATGATAAAATGCTCAATACATTAGGATGTAACATAATCTTACAACAGACATTCAAAATATGAAGCAAAAATTGGTAGAATTAGAAAAGAAATGGACAATTCCACAATCATAATTGAAGATTTTAATACCCTATCTCACCTGAAATAAACAAAAAGTCATTTAAGATACAGATGATCTAAATAATACTATCAACCACCTAATCTAATTGATATTATAGAACAGATTCACCTAACAATTCAAAATACATATTCTTTTCAACTGTACATGGTACATTCACCAAGACAGACAATACACTATGTCATAAGATTCAATAAAATTAAAAAGATTGAAATCATAAAGAAGATATTTTCTGATCTCAATGGCACTTAAAAAATCAGTAACAGTAAGGTATTCAGGGAAAAAAAACAAAATTTGCTAATTAGACAACACACATCTGATAATTAATGGGCCAAAGAAGAACTCAGAAGAAATCACAAAATAATTTGAATGATAATGAAAATATATTAAAATTTTCAAGATGCAGCTAACATACTACTTAAAAAAGAGTAAAAGAAAACCAAATTAAGTAGAAAAAAAGAAATAATATAGAAAACGCAATGAAATAAAAAACAATTGAGAAAAGTTAACAAAGCCAAATGTTAGTTCTTTAAAAATCACATCAACAAAATTGATAAACCCCTACTCACATTGATCAGGAAAGAGAGAACAGAAATTACCAGTATCAAAATGAAAAGGAATTTATCACCACAGCTTCTACAGACATTAAAAGGATAAGAAGAGATTATTATGAATAACTTTATGCCCACAAGCCTAATAACTTGGGTCAAATGAATAAATTCCTTGAAAATACAATTTACCTAAATGACACAAGAAAACAAAATCTGTATTTATTAAATAAATTAATTATAAAAATTCTTCCCAGAAAGAAAACTTCAGGCCCAGATGGTGTCACGCATTAATTCTATAAATGTAATAATGAAAAAAGGGATAGTTAGAATTAGGTTGTTAAAAAGTTAGCTTTTAATATCAACAGGAATGAATACAAGAGTCCTCATTATGCAGGTTATAAATGCTAGTCTATAAAGAAATAGGAAATCAGCTGTGCTGAAACTCATTTCTTCTTCCCTTTCAAAGGCTTGGCAAACAGAGCTGGGTCAATTTGTTCCTTTGCCAGTCCTCTGACAGAGAAGAGTCTCGAGGCCCGCTCCTGTAGAGTGCCCCCACACTTCAGTCCCAGGGCCATCAGTTCACACTTGAGCTTCTCCAAACCCAGCAGCTCCAGGTCTGCAACAGAGCTGAATGCCAATAAATCTATAGCTTCCTTACCAATAACCTGAGGGGAAAAAAGAGAAAATATTTAGAACAGCCTACTTCCTCTGAATAAAATACTTTAACTGTCAATTACATTCTATTTTTTAAGGGATTTTCATTTAATTTAACATATCTTACTACTGAATTTTAATAACCATCTAGATGTTATTCCATGGGTATTCTCAATATACATAATCAATAAACTAATTTTTCATCTATATATTTAGAAACAAGCATTTAAAATAGTAACAGAAGTAGAGGATTCCTGAACAGATTCTTAAAATTACTTTTTTCTGACTTTTCCAGAATTTTTTTTTTTTTTGAGACAGAGTCTCACTCTGTTGCCCGGGCTAGAGTGCCATGGCGTCAGCCTAGCTTACATTAACCTCAAACTGCTGGGCTCAAGCGATCCTTCTGCCTCAGCCTCCCGAGTAGCTGGGACTACAGGCATGTGCCACCATGCCCGGCTAATTTTTTGTATATATTTTTAGTTGGCCAATTAATTTCTTTCTATTTTTAGTAGAGACGGGGGTCTGGTTCTTGCTCAGGCTGGTTTCGAACTCCTGACCTCGAGCGATCCGCCTGCCTCGGCCTCCCAGAGAGCTAGGATTACAGGCACACCGCGCCCAGCCTGACTTTTCCAGAATTTTAACAGTAAAATATACCCAGCCTATTTCTACAATACTATTACCACAGAAAACAACAGGCACCCTAAAGCTTAATTCTAATGAGATTACCATGCCTCTGAATCTATTAATTCCATAATTCCAATGCTTTCTATTCTAATAAAGATTGTCAGAATTCCCACTTACATAACTAAAATTCAAATGATATTCAATAGATCTGCAACTGTTCTATCCACCTTTACAGACTTTAAGACAAAATTAAATACTTCTAATAATGCCCAGCAAAGAATGAAAATGTTTACGTTTAGGTGATTTTTAAAAAAAATCTATTCTGGCCAGGCGTGGTGGCTCACGCCTGTCATCCTAGCACTCTGGGACGCCAGGCAGGTGGATTGCTCAAGGTCAGGAGTTCAAGACCAGCCTGAGCAAGAGTGAGACCCTGTCTCTACTATAAATAGAAAGAAATTAATTGACCAACTAAAAATATACGTAAAAAAATTAGCCGGGCATGGTGGCACATGCCTGTAGTCCCAGCTACTCGGGAGGCTGAGGCAGAAGGATCGCTTGAGCTCAGCAGTTTGAAGTTACTGTAAGCTAGGCTGACACCATGGCACTCTAGCCCAGGCAAGAGAGTGAGACTCTGTCTCAAAAAAAAAAAAAAAAAAAAAATACAACAGCTATTATTACAACACCAATAACAAAATTTCCATGGTTAACACTGAAAATCAAATATCAGGTTTTATTCTATTGTTCCTTTATTCATTTTTCCAAGACTTCAGTCAGGATAAATCTTCCAATGTATATATTTAACATAAAAATTACATGCTTACAACTCCAGAGATGATGTGAGAATCAAATCAAAGCCGTTAGCATAAAAGATTCCAATATCTTCTCTAGAAAGGGCAATCTATGGATTTCTGCTTATTTAGTGGAGGTAGGGGAAGGTGCCAAACAAATAATAGGCTTTGTGTTTATCAAAGGAAATCAAGTAGTTTAGGTTTCACCTATGCTAAAAAGCAAACCATTAGATCAAAGAATAAACATTAAATATTTTTGCCAGAAGTCAGTCCACCGAAAATATCAAATAATCAATTATTTGAAAGTATATACAATGAAAATGACTTTTTAAAAAGACTGAATGTGGGACTTAAGATTTAATGATAAATTAAAAAGGAGTGATTCCTCTTCTATAGGAAGTATCTTCATATCCAGTTGACAATTATGGTTCAAACTATCTTTAACATGAGAAAGAAAAAAAACTGAGCAGCAATTTAGTGACAGGAAAACACATCATCCAATCTAAAAAGCCATCTATCTAATATACCTCCATTATTGTATGGATTATGCAGAAAGAATAAACAATACCCATTAAGCTATAACATGTAATATACATCTCATTTCAGAGATGTCAAAATGTGAAAAACATGCATCTTAGAATTGATGAACTATGAGGCCAGGCATGGTGGCTCACTCCTATAATACTAGCACCCTGGGAGGCCGAGGCAGGAGGATTGCTGAGTTAAGGAGTTCAAGACGAGCCTAAGCAAGAGGAAGACCCCATCTCTACTAAAAACAGAAAAATTAACCAGGCATCATGAGCCTGTAGTCCCAGCTACTTGGGAGGCTGATCGCTTGAGCCCAGCAGTTTGAGGTTGCAGTGAACTACAACACTACTGAACTCTATCCAGGGCAATAGACCAAGACTGTCTCAAAAAAAAAAAAAAAAAAAAAAAATGATGAACTGTGGGATCAAGGACACCATCTAGTGGCAAAATAGTATAAATTCAAGAGCTTGAAAAAATCTTTGGGGGACAAGGCCGGCTTCCCCATTATCTGTATTTCTTAATATTAAACAAAGCCTTTTGCTAAGCAGCTGATAGGAAAAGGCACATTTTCATTTCGATGACTTATTATAAAGATTAAATTGACTTGGCTCTAGACATCGACCCCAAAAATTACTTACTGTGTTTCCTGGCTGGCTTCCCTCCAGTTTGGCAATGGGAACTTTTTCCCTCTCTTCTCCAGGTGCTACCTTGGCAGCTCTTTCCCCATCAGTCACTTCTTTTGTCTCTTTATCCCTGTTTAGTGCAGCCCCACCTGCTTCCTTTTCTATGGGTTCTTGACTCTCTGCCTTCTTTCTCTCCTGGGTCTCTTCTGTTTCTAAAACCATCTTGTTTTCTGTGTGCTCCTTAGTAGATGTCTCTCCCAGCCCAGCACACAAGTCTTCTGAAATATCCTTTCCAGAGTCAGTCACTGGCATTTGTAGTTTTTCTGGTGATCCAAACTCTATACTCACTACTTCTGCCCTCTGAGAACTACTGGGAAATTCGCCTGCCTTCTTGATGCCATCACTGCCATTTTTTGGAGTGGGGAGGCTCATTTCTGAAGTACTAGGTGCTTCTTCACCATCATCATCTGAGCTCTCAGAACTGGACTCTTCTGCAGTTCCTAGTCCTTCCATGCCCAACCTGTCAGAGCAACACAAAGGTTTAACGCTATTGATGGCTTCTCCATAAAGCAAAGGGTTCCAGTTTTTCCAGGAAACAGATTCTGTCTGGAAAAAGGCAGGTAGCTTAAGATGGAAAGTAGGTAAATTTCAGAAAAAGATATTCATTCCAGAGGTACAAACAAAAGGAAAAAAAATATCAATGAGTTTTCCTCTATGTTACATTAATTTCAACTGTTAGAAATTAGATAAAATAATCAACAGTTATAAGAAAAGAAAATCCTATGTTTTATTCATAATTGCTCAAATCTGGAAACTAGGCTAGTGTCTATCAAATGGAGAATGGACAAACAAATTGTTTGTAAGATACTCAGCAATAAAAAGGAATGAACTACTGATGCATTGTACTATCATGGATGAATCTTTTTTTTTTTTTTTTGAGACAACGGTCTTGCTCTGTCAGGCTGGAGTGCAGTGGTATGATCATAGCCCATTATAACCTTGAACTCCTGGACTCAAGTGATCCTTCCACCTCAGCCTCCCAAGTAGCTGGGACTACAGGTGTGTACCACCAAGGCCGGCTAATTTTAATATTTTGTAGAGGTCTCGCTATATTGCCCAAGCTGGTCTTGAACTCCTGGCCTCAAGCAATCCTCCCATCTCAGCCTCCTCAAGTGCTAGGATTATAGGCATGAGCCACCATGCCTGGCATATGAATGAATCTTAAAAGCATTATGAGCATTACACTACATAAAAGGAGCCAGACACTATGACGTCCTAGAAAAGACTAAACCATGGGAACAAACATCACATCTGTGGTCAATAGCTGCCAAGGTCTGGAGGTAGGGGAGGGGAGTTAACTACAAAGGGGCACACAACAATTATTTAGGGTTATTAAAATACTCTGTATCTCACCTGAAAGAGATACAAGTAGGTCTACCATTTGATCCAGCAATCCCACTACTGGGCATCTACCCAAAAGAACAAAAGACACTATAAAAAAGACACTTGCACTCGAATGTTTATAGCAGCACAATTCACAATTGCAAAGTTGTGGAAACAACCCAAGTGCCCATCATACATGAGTGGATTAATAAAATGTGGTATATGTATACCACGGAGTACTATTCAGCTATAAGAAACAATGGTGAGGTTGGGCGCAGTGGCTCACGCCTGTAATCCTAGCACTCTGGGAGGCCGAGGCAGGTGGCTTGCTCAAGGTCAGGAGTTCGAAACCAGCCTGAGCAAGAGCGAGACCCTGTCTCTACTAAAAATAGAAAGAAATTAATTGGCCAACTAAAAATATATAGAAAAATTAAGCGGGGCATGGTGGCACATGCCTGTAGTCCCAGCTACTCAGGAGGCTGAGGCAGTAGGATCGCTTAAGCCCAGGAGTTTGAGGTTGCTGTGAGCTAGGCTAACGCCATGGCACTCTAGCCGGGGCAACAGAGTGAGACTCTGTCTCAAAAAAAAAAAAAAAAGAAAAAGAAACAATGGTGATATAGCACCTCTTGTATTTTCCTGGATGGAGCTGAAACCCATTCTACTAAGTGAAGTATCCCAAGAATGGATAGACAGGCACCACATGTACTCACCAGCACATTGGTTTCACTGATCAACACCTAAGTGGACACATAGGAAC
>CAUYRT010010419.1:0-58718 GCA_963574885.1 Lepilemur ruficaudatus
AAACCAGCCTGAGCAAGAGCGAGACCCCGTCTCTACTAAAAATAGAAAGAAATTAATTGGACAACTAAAAATATATAGAAAAAATTAGCCGGGCATGGTGGCACATGCCTGTAGTCCCAGCTACTTGGGAGGCTGAGGCAGGAGGATCTCTTGAGCCCAAGAGTTTGAGGTTACTGTGAGCTAGGCTGATTCCACAGCACTCACTCTAGTCCAGGCAAGGGAGTGAGACTCTGTCTCAAAAAAACAAAACAAAAACAAAAACATGTAACCAAAATATTTGTACCCCCATAATATCCTGAAATAAAAAAAATCCTAATACTGGCAATACTGGTCTTGTTAAGTGTAAAAATTGAAACAAATACTTAGGAGATAGATAATCTTCATCTGAAAATTTATTTATATGGATATTTTCCTATCTCTGCACCTGCAAAACAAGTAAATCTAGAAAGGTATATTAATGACACAAATAAGCAATTCTCTAGCATCAAGTTAGCTCCTTTAATATTTTTATCATGCTTTTAATTTGTGTCTTAATAAGAACAATGTTTTTTAATTCAAGGAATGCCTGTGAGGGAAAATTTTCATGGGTATAATTCAGACCAAAAGAATCATCATTTCCAGAGTAATGGAATTTACTGTTTTGCCATCAAAAACACATTCTTTGGGGATTAGCTAGCACATAATAAAACCTCACATTCCAAACAAGACAAAATAAGCCAGAAATTTAAGAGTACATTTCAAAGTGAAAAACCAAAATGCATTAAAATAATTCCGTTTGGCAAAATGTTACCAGAGAGACATCTAAGCAGATGCAGATGGCATAGGCAAATGGTATTATTTATGACATTATACAATTCAAAGAGGATGAGAGTCCAGAAATGCCTGAAATGGGCACCAAAATACCTTATTTCCATTCTTGTCTCTGCACTAACTTGCTCTGTGGCATTGGCTCTATTCTAAGTATCATCTTCGTCATGAAAAGCTAGGACACAACAAAACACAAACTAGTGTTTGGATTAGGTGAGTTCATAAAATCCTTTCAGGGCATTCAAGGTTCAACTCTCCACAGTACAATTTACTGATAGTTCTGTTACATACCATGTAATAAAAATTGTGTAAGGTTAGTGTGCAAAGAAAATTCTCACTGTGTAGTCTAGTCTAATAATGAGTGAGAACATTTTTCTCAGTCTAAAGATTTCCGATCAGATCTTGCCTGAACACTCTGAGACATTAATAAATCCACCTGAATGTTTTGTTTTTGTGCTCTGCTAAAATAAAATTGTATCTTCTAATGTCTCTCTTAAAAATTCAGACATGCCTATTGTTGTGCATATATTGATGATCTGTGCATACCCACACCCTCTAGATTAACAAGTCTAAGCAGTATTTAAACAGTTAACATTTTCATGCTAAGTAGAAGAAATATTGAAATGTAATATTAAAAAATGAAGCTCACCAAAACATCTTAAGACCATCGTGTGAATTATCAGTACTCTGATGAGATACTTGTACATATTTTAATAAGAGTTCTCCAATAACTGACTATTACCAAGAAAATTAAATTAGGAAAATAGGCAAGAGCAACACTTGATAAAGAAATGATAGATTAAAAGACATTAATTATTATCTCACACAAAGGAAGTAAATCTTACAAAGAAGACCTTAGTACCTTCCCTATTACTTCTACACTGGTTAATGGGGAGCTAGAGTAAAACAACTTCAGTACCGGCTCATGTTGTAATATAGCCCTAGAAATATTTCTAGTTTATCACATCTCAAAGGGAATTTTCATCAGAGTAAAATCCTTACATTCAAAGTCCTGAGAAAAAGAAAAAAGAGGAAAACATCCTAAATGAAGTGGAATCAGTGTCAAGAAAACCAAGAAGCAGCTACCAAGAGCTCCCTTTTGAACAGAGACCTAGGGAATGGCTTTGTTGTTCTGAGACCTCCAGTAAATGATAAAGCGAATACAGTAAACCAAAATAATAAACTGAACAGCCTTGGCTAAGCCAAGAATGTTCTAATAGATGGCACAAAATCAAATATCATATGTATATGTTAAAATACATTGGAAAGCATTAGAATTACATTATGAAATGATATTTGCACAAAATTTTGGAGTTGCACCTTGTCTTCCTGGAGGCTTAATCTATAGTAATTACCTGATTTTCAGCATTAGGCATTCATTTAAAAAAAACTGGGTTGCCAATATTGCTGTGAGTTGAATTGTATCCACCAAAAAGATGTGTTGAAGTTGTAAACCCTGGCACCTGTAAATGTGACCTTATTTAAAAATAGGGTCTTTGCACATATAACCCTGTGAAGATGAGGCTATACTCAATTACAGTGGGCCCTAAAGCAATGTGACTGCTGCTCTCATATTGAACAAGAGAAAACAAGGAAAACAGAGACAGACACATAAGTAGAACACCATGGAAGGCAGAGGAAGATATTGGAGTTATACCCCTGCAAGCCAAGGAATGGCAAGAATTGCAGCTACTACCAGAAACTAGGGAGAGGCAAAGAAGGATTTTGCTTAGACTCTCTTAAGAAACATGATATTGCTCACACCTTGATTTAAGAGTTCTAGCCTCCAAACTGTAGGAGAGTAAATTTCTGTTGTTTTAAGCCACTCATTTTATAGTACTTTATTACGGCAGCCCTAGGAAGCTAACACAAACACGAATATGAAATTAAGAAAACTCAGATTATCAGATCTATATTCCACATTAGAATTTGGTTAATAATGACAACCTGAATACAAAGAAAATAGGGTGACATATTTGAGGGAAACAACATTTGAATGAAGCAAATCTTGAGAGTGATCTGTTTAAACTCATTTTCCCCCCACAACATAAAGAATTGGTTTCCATGGAGGAGAATATGTAAGAATCCAAACTGCAAATCATCAGTTAATTTTTTTCTTTTTGGTCTAATAAGCATATTGATCAGTCTCATTTAAAGTCCAGGCTCTCATGCCTCAAATAAGCCTAGATTTCATAGCCAAATCTATTTGGGCATTTCTTTCAGATTGTTTTTGACTGCCTTCTGGAAAACATTAGTATGTAATATTTCTGATTTCATGTGGGGACTAAGATTCATTATACAGAGAATAGTAAGGAAATTTTTGGTGGGGAAAGATTTGCTAGCAGCAGGTTTAATGAAAGTGTTATGTTAGTCATGCTTGGTTGCCTATGTTTTAGTATGGATAGCTAGATGCCTTTAAATATCTATGTTCTGCAAATTTAAGACATTGAAATCTTTCTGAGAATTGCCAAACCTAGGATGACTGACACCGCAGTATATAGTGAGTGCATAAAAATAAATAGGAACAAAACAGTAGAGTTGTTTGTTGATCAAGCATTTAGAGCTCTGTTATTTGTGGAAGATGATACTTGTGCCTTTAAACAATTTAGATTTTAAGGTTTAAACTGGAATAGGGTCACTTGTTTCAAACCTTTGATATTTCTAGGCTGTTGTAAAAACTCTTTGACCTATGAATGACACAGTGCAAAGAATAATTGCCTAGAGAATTTTACTTATCAAAGTAAACCCCACATAATATACTGCATTGGAGGGCCTAGGGAGAGAGTTAACATTTGTTGAATAATCATGGCCATGTCATTGACTGATAAGTCCCCAAATACAGGGACCATAATTATCAGAACACACATATTTTCCCCTCTAATTTTATCTCTGTAAAACATGAAGACATATTTATTTAATGCAGTTTTATAGATGAGGAACTAACAAAGATTCAAGATTTTGTATGCCCAGTGCCTAAGATATTGTACGGGTACAGTAAATGTTTATGAAAGGAAGCAAGGGAGGAAAGAAGGAAGCAAGGATGGAAAGAAGATAGGGAAGGAGGGAGGAAGCAAGGAAAGCTGATTGATTCTTGAGATAATACTGCTAAAATTTAAAGTTGCAAGATTCAGAATTAGGCAACTTGCCTCCCAAACCCTTGTTCTTTTCACATTAACACATTCACTTTCTTTAGTATTGTTTATGTTTTATAAAAACAAAACAAACAAGAAAAACCTCTGTTAGTCTTCATCCTCTTGTTATGCTAAGAAAGAGATACTCCCCTTCTTCCAGGTGTCAGAGAGAACACTGAGAACAGAGAATTTTGATTATCACAATAATGTTTATAGATTGATTTTTTTTTTCCTGGTCCAAGATCCAATCCATGACCTGTGGATTTAATTGTCATTAGTCCTTTCTACATCTGGAGCAGCTTTGTTTTTTTCCTTGACCTTAACTGTTTTAAATAATGTAGTTTTTTTTTTCTTTTTGGAAGAATATTTCTGTCTAGAGTTGTCTGAGTTTTCCTCATAATTAGACTCAAATTGTGGCATGAGTGGTACTGAAAGATGTGCTGCCCTTCAGGACGCATCACATTGAGAGGCACATGACATCTCCTCCCAATATTGGCTATGTTAGCTTTGACCACTTAGTTAGTGATGTCTCCATACTAGCAATATGTGGGGAGATGCTTTGATATAAGGTAATATCTTATTTTCATTAAATTTCCAGCCACAAATTTTAGCATCAATTGACAAATTTGAAATTCCACTATTTTTCCTATATTTATGTGTTGTCATTCTATTACAAAGAAGAGTGTTTTGCTTTTTCCTCCATTAATTTCTTCATTCATTTATTTTTTATATCAGTGTTACCAAACCCACAAAGGGGTTCAGCCTAGGTCCTGTCACTCACCACACAAAAATCCAATAATTCAGATGAGGTTGACCAAGGAAGAAGGAAATTTTAATGTGAAAGACGTCTGCTGGAAGAAAAACCCCAAATCCGTCTCTCTGCCTGACCTAAGGGCAAGGGCTGTCATAGTGGGCTGTGGAATGCAGGTCAGGTTGTGTGGGGTTTGAAGTCATAGGGTCTTCAGGTGGTCTGATTCAAGAATCAGCTGTTGGTGATGGATGATGAGTCCTGAGGAGACTCAGGACTTAACAACCAATTAAGTCTGGTTGTTAAACTTGACTGATAAAGTCCCAGGGAACAAAAAATAACTTACGGAGGGGGTCATTTTGCAAAGCTGATTACATCACTATGGGCTCATTGATTTTTACTTTATTCAACAGTTTATAATTTACTACTCTTATTACTTATTTTATTGCCCAGATTTTTCCAGTGGAAGTTCTTTCAAGATGGCTTCTGTGTCTTTTTGCCCTAACTCCTGGATTCTTTGAGCACTTCCATACTTTCTGGCATGAGATCATCAGGCTCATCTTGAACTTTTCCTTCCCCAGCCCTGGAATCTGGCATTTCTTCAAAGAGCTTCCCAGCTGACTGAATGGA
The DNA here is from genome assembly GCA_963574885.1 of Lepilemur ruficaudatus. Taxonomy (NCBI): domain Eukaryota; kingdom Metazoa; phylum Chordata; class Mammalia; order Primates; family Lepilemuridae; genus Lepilemur; species Lepilemur ruficaudatus. The sequence goes on from CAUYRT010010419.1 coordinate 5,317, forward strand.
TCCCCTCTTGGCTAAGGGGACCCCAGAAGTATCCTAAAGCTGAGTTGCTGGCCATGAGAAGGAGGTCAGACATGGCTCTTCATGCCCCCCTCCCTTCTTTGAGATAGCCTTTGTAACTCAACAGGTATAAGGCTATATAAGACAAAGCTTACATAGGTCATCAATTTACTTAACATCACTTGAGTCTGAGTATATGTCTGACATAAGTCTGGTGGTTTGTTTCTGATTAACAAACTTCCTTAACTTAAACCATTCCAAGCCTTTAGGCAAAGCTTCATTTCTTTAACCAATTACAAATCAAAGAGTCTTTAAACCCACTTATAACCTGTAATGCACCCCCTTAGAGACGTTCTGCCTTTTGGGGACAAACCAATGTATACCTTCCATGTATCCATTTATGACTTTATGTATAATTCCTGTCTTCCTAAAATCTATAAAACCAAATTGTAACCCAACCACAGCAATATCACTTGCTCAAGGCCTCTTGGACGCAGCTCTCTGGGCCATGTTCACACATACTTGGCTCAGAATAAACCCCTCTAAATGATTTTAAAGAAATTAAGTTCCTTTCTGTTAACACCTAGAATAGTTTCTTTTTTCTTTTCTTTTTTTTTTTTTTGACTAAACTTGAAATTCCTTTGCATACGTATAAGATATGGTTTTTGTATTTCAGAAATCTGCAGAATTTTCTTCTGGCATTAAATATTACTATGTAGATGTCCGAGTCAACTAATTGTTCTTTCTTGTACATCATTCTGTTTATCCATCTGCATGACTATATAGCTCTCTATTCCTAAAATTAAAAAATATCATCAGTATATGCCTTTCTCAAGGATCTTAAGGTACCTTTCAATTAGAAGATATAATCTTTATTTCAAAAAATGTCTTTCTAGGATATAATTGAATGTATTCTTCATCATCCCTACATGATGGTCATGAGGTTTTATTAACCTTATCTCTTGGAGCAAATTCTCACTTTTTCCATGCTATTCCCTGGGCCACCACTTGTGGCTGTTCAACTCCATAAGCACCAATCACAGACTATCATGTGAGTGGTGCCCCTTAGTTGTGCAACATGATGGGCTTAGTCTACCTATAACTGTGGACATAGTCATCCTTACAAAATAATTTCAGAAACAGACTGACACTTTTTTTGAACTTAATAGTCATTGTGGTCAGAAGTATATGTTTCTCTCTAATGCTTGACAGAGTCTTAATAGAGATTTTCTTTTTCATCTCTTAAGATATGTTTTTTTTTTTCTTTAGCTGTTGTTATGGTGAAATACATTGATCGAGTTTTTCTTTCTTTTTACTTTGGCAACAACTTTGCATTCCCAAAGTACTTGTTTATCATGTATTATCAATTTTAAATAATGTTGGATTCTATTTGCCAATATTTTGTTGAGAAATTTTGTGGCTATTTCATGAGGGGTGTTTTTCTATAGTTTTCTTTTTTAGTTATATGTCTTTCCAATTTTGCTTGTCTTATAAAATAAGTTGAAAATAGTTTATCTCTTATTTTCTAGAAGAGTTTGCATATAATTTTTACTAATTTTTCTATAACTCTGTGAAAAATGTCATAGTGAAGCCACCAGTCCTGTATTTTCTTTCTTGAAATCATTTTTATCTACAAATTTAGTTTATTTAATTGATAAAGAGCTCTTCACATTATATACTTTTTCTTGAGTAGCCTTTGGTCATTTGTGCTTTCCAACTAATTTATCCCTTTTATCAAAGTTGTCAGATTTCTTAAAGTGTAATTCTTTACAATTTTTCCTTAGAATAATTTTAATGTCAGTAGTGATATCATGCTTTCATTTCTGATAATGTTTGTTTAGCCTTCTCTTTTTGGCTACAAATATATAACATTACTCCTATCAGAATTTACTTTTCTTTCATTGATTAGCTGCTTTTTTAAAAATTTTCTATTCCATTGATTCTTTTGCTTATCTTTATTATTTTTTCCTTATGCTTGATTTGCATTTAGTTTGCACTTTGTTTCTACTTTCTTAAGGAGAAAGATTGGATTGGTGATTGAAATCTTTCTTGTTTTTTAATATATAGTATTTATGTTATATTTCCCTTTTGCCACTTTTTTGAGTATGTGACACAAATTTTTATATGTTTTATTTTCAATTTCACTGAATTTAAAATATTTCATATTTTCCCTTTGGTTTCCTCTATGACTCACAGGTTACATAAAAGTATATTGTTTAATTTCTAAATATTTGTTAATTTTCCATACATCTGTTTTAGTGTTAGCCTCTAGTTTAATTCCATTCTTCTCAGAGTAAGTATAAGTATTTTACATGATTTTGATTTTTAGGGTCCATCTAAGTGAATATTCCACTTGCACTTGGAAAGAATGTTTTCTGTTGTTTGGGGTGGACTATTCTATAAATGTCAATTAGATTAAAGTGTTTGATAGCATTGTTCAATCATCAATGCCCTCAGTGATTTTTCTCTTTCTCTGTTTTATTAATTACTGCAAGGTTAATGTTGACATATCCAACTGTAATTGAGGGTTTGCATATTTTTTCAGTAAATTCTAACAGTTTTGCTTCATGTACTTTTCAGTGCAATTGTTAGGGACATAGACATATAGAGTTATTACATAATTATTAGTGAATTTATTTCTTTATTATTGCATAGTACAAATTTTCACCTTGGTAATATTCCTTTTTCCAAAGTCTACTTGGTTCAATACTAATATTTTGTATGTGTATCTTTCCCATTGTTTTACTTTTCACTAATGTTTATATTTAAGTTGTTTAAATAGCACTTATTACAGTCATCATACAATTATTTCTTTCTTTTTTATTCATAAAAACAATCGCCATTTTTGATAGTATTTAATGTCATTTATATTTAATATAATAATTGATGTGATTTTTATTAAAATCTACCATATACCCTGGCTGTTTTATACTTGTTCTTTCTGCTATTTGTTTTTTGTTCTTGTGCGATTTGTGGTTGAGTTTTTATTATAATGATTACATTTTATTTCCACTTGTTCCTTATTTGTTATATCATATTGTCTATTTTTTTTAATTTTGCTAATTGTACTATGGTGTCCACTACATATATGCCACTTACCACAGATTCCTTCTATTTGAAGAAATTCCTTGAATGTTTCTTATAGTACAATGAATTATCTCAGGTATTGTTTGTCTGAAAAAGTTTTAATTTCCACCTTAATTTTTCAAATGTATTTCTACTGGTATAGAATTCTGGGTTAGCAGATTTTATTTGTTTGTTTGTTTGTATGTTTGCTTTTTTCTTTCAACAATTTAGAGATCTTAGTTTTCTACTTTCTTGTATAGTTCATGACCAAAGGTCTACTATAATTCTGTGTTCTTCTGTATGGTAGTGTCTTTCTCTGGCTGTCTTCACAGTATTGCTACATAGATCTATGCACTGTGTTCAATTTTAATGAATTTTTCTCTCAGTATTTCAACTTAGTTAAATTTTAAAAAGTATTTCCCCATGCTCACTAATTTCTTCTTCAGCTCAGTTAAATCTACTAATGAGCCTGTCAAAGGACTTTTTCATCTTTGTTTCCTTCTTTTTTAAATTCATTATATTACAGTTTGATTCCTTCTCATTGTTTATATCAGTATACTGAAATGTTCCATGCATGTTTTCTCCTTTTGACTCAGTCTTTTACTTTATTAACCATAGAAAGCTTAATGGCCCATTTTGTTAGAGGTACCATATTTCCTGAGTTCTTCTGAATCCTTGATCTATAAAAATTTGATTGTGTTTTCTTCTTTTAGTGGAATCTTCTAATTATTGTTGTTTTATTATTAAATAAAAATATCATGTGTGGAAAGGTAGAGACTGAAGGAAACAGTGTTAACACCTATAAATACTATTTTATATGCAGTTAGGGAATGTTGAGTCAATCATATCAGGATTTGAGCTAAGTTTGTGTTTGTGTTTGCCATGGTTACCTTCAATGCAACATAGGCTTCAAATTGCACTAGAGACTTTCTCCTACTGGGAGCTGGGATGCTGATGGTTTTGTTTTTGTTTGTACTTGACCTGAAGGTTTTATCCAGTCCTGAACACCTGTGCCACATAGAGTTCTTTATTTATGCTCTGCCCCCGCAAGGGTAGTAGATTCCACTTACCCACACAGGCTTAGTAGGTTGGTGGTGAGGGGGTGGTGATTTCTCTGTGTTATTGTCCAAACTCAGCCTTAGATGAGCCGCCCCATGCTAGGTCTTGGGGGTGGATTTTTCAGGATTCCTGCCACTTTTCCCCAAGCCAGGCAAACCTTGTTTTTTGTCTCTGGTAGAACTTGTCTGAGAGAGCTTCTTGTTCCTCCCCAATAGGAGAGCTCTAATTGCATTTTTCAGAGTTCAGGCATATTCTTTGCCCTACTCTTTTCTCAGCAACAATAGATATTTATTCCTTGGAGGTGACATGATTTGCTGCCCCTACCCTAGTTCCATATGAGTGAATAGAATGTTCAAGGGATGGGGCTTTGTGCCTTTCCAGACTGACCCACCTTGAATCTATCAGGGTTCAATCAGAAAAATAGAACTAACAATGCATATACACTGATTTGTTACAGGAACTTGACCTCAATCGATTGTGGGAGCTATTGTCTTTGCATCTAATGTTGGCTCTTGAAATCCCTAAGGCAGGCAGTTGGGAAGGGAAGAAGGATAAAAAATAGGGAGATAAAGGCCATGCTGAAATACCAAGCACAGGCCAAGTCTCAACACAAGAAACTAAAACCCTGTCAGTTTTTGTTGCTTTTGAACTTGACTATTTGGGTGACCTACAGAAGCCGAGCTTGTCTTCCCAGAACAAACCACACACCTGGCCCAGGAGTCACAGAGCTGAAGGATCTTAGGGAAGAGTCAAGAATTCTCCTGTTGCAAAGTTAAATCAGCCTGTTAACGACAATGTGGGTGAGCAGCAAAGTGACTGCTGATTCTCGTCTACTCTCCAAACCTGCCAGTAATACCTTTTGCAGCCCACTTTAACTGGAAACAGTAACAATAATTCAGGGAAATGTAATTTATGCTGGCCAAGGTGGTATATTACAAAGCTCTCACACTGCCCTCTAGTTCGGCACTCCAAGGTAAGTTCTCCCTGCCTATAATCTCCTCATGTGTATCCAGCGTCATTTCCCAGATCACAGACAAGAGCCCAAGAGTAAGTATGAACTTCAGTTGTGTCAGGAGATCCCAGGAGTTCCATATAGTCATGCTAGCTCACATTAGCTTTGTGATTCTGTAGATTAACCAGAACTCTTTGTGAGGTTGAGGGTGGTACCGTTTGAAAATTTCTATACGCTAGGCAGAAGTAGAACTGTCAGTCTCCAGATATTGTCTCACCAGCTTCCAAATTCAGATGGTTTGGGATACGATGTTAAATTATGTAAAATATGTATCTTCCTCCTTTTTATATCTCCAATGTAAAGACCCCTTGGGGTATCTTTTCCATTGGATACAAATTTGAGTTTTAAATATTTATCATAATTTTATAAGATTTAAACCTGCCTACCTTAAATAAGAAAGAAGTTTGACATACATAAGACAGTGTAGGAAAGACGCGGATTAACAACAGATAATGTGAGGAAAAACATGGATGGCAGTTTACGTTGAATACAAATTACAAGAAGACAGTCTGATGTGACTATGAACATAAGCCAATGCATGCTCCAGTTGCCTTAATAGAATAATATTGGAAGCAGCAGATATTGACAACTAGGAATGAGTTAAAGAGCAGGTAGGCAAGAGTTATGAAAACAATGCCTTAGGAAGAATAACTATTAAGAGCATTGCATTTGGAGTAAAGGAGGTTGGGGAGAGTCTCAAATGTCTGAGGACTATCATGAGGAAAAGAGTCTGTTCTATCTAATCCCCAGAAGAAAAAAATGACTAAAGAATAGAACTTGCAATGAGGTAAATGATGATTCAGTGTAGGAAGAACTAAAAATAATCAATTAAAATAGGCTTCCCTGTGAAATAGTGAATGCAATACCTCTGAAAATATTCCTGCAAAATCTAAATGCTCCCTGATCCAGTTATTCAGACCAGAACAGAGTAATAGCTACTCTATAGATAGTTATATGAGAATCACCTGGAAAATGTTTTAGACATGCACAAACGTGGATCCCAAATAAGAGATACTGATTTAATTAAGCCTAGGGTGGTCACCAAGGACCATAATATTAAGTTTATAAAGAGACTTTAACAGTCACTTCCACGAGAACCTCTGAGATATGGAACTAGGAGAGAGAGGCAACAAATGGGCCTATGGTTCTAAAAATCTGTCTTCACAATAGGATCGATCAGGAAGTTAATCAAATACAGTATCAGGGCTCTGCATTCCAGAGATTCCAATATAATAAATAGATGTGGGGTTGGACTTGGGCATCAATATTTTCAAAAATCTTCCTAGATGAATATAATATGTTACCAAGGTCAAGAATCAGTGGACTAGATGATCTCCAGGACCAAACAGAACTCTCCAATTCTGGGATCTTTTAACTAAACGGAATTTCTGTTTTTTACAATGGAAATATATACTAGAACAAATCCATTCTGTTTAACACAGTCTTCTTCTGAGGTTGGTAAGAAGAAAGGTGAATCAATAAAACTACCTCGTTTTGACCTATTTTCTGCAGTTGTCCTTTTCCAGAATTGTGCCTCCATATACTTACCTGAGTAACAATTGCTGCTCCAATTCTTCCAGTTCTCTAGCTTTTAATGACTGCACCAATCCTGACTTTTTTTTAAATCCCTATGCCCTTCAGCTGTGTGTTTTCTTGTTTTATATATCCTTCTGACGAATAGTGTTTTTCTGGCCCAGTGTACCTATATTAACAGCATTCTGCATGGCTGAATCCTTAACCACTAAGCCTTCCCAAACGTTTATTTCTGCATCAGTCATAAACCCCTCTATCTTGAGTAAACAGGAATACTTAGGGAAGATACAACTGGTGATAAAGACATTTTCCTCATCTATAATAAAGATGTTCCAAATTTATGAGTTTCCAAATGTTTACTCCAAGTTCCAATATCTTGACTCTCATCTACAAGTCCATAATGATCTACCGTCTCACCGATTCTCTGCAGTTACCTTCCTGCCACTCTCCCATCATTTCCTCTACTCCAGAGCGTGGGACTTCTTGCTGTTCCTTTTGCCTACCAAGAACACTCTTTCTTTCCATGACCTTTGCTCATTTTTTACCTCTGCCTAGTGCATTCTTTTATTTTTTTATTGAGGGAAAATATGCATATGTAATTTACCATCTTACCATTTTTAAGTGTATAGTTCAGTGATAACAAATACATTTATGAGAGAACTATATAATGTTCTTTCATACTTTTCTGTCTAACCAATGTGACCCAATCAGAGATGCCTTCCCTGAGTAACCTATGTAAAACATAATTCCCTGCCACTATCCCTCTTAGCTTCTGTATTTTTCTTTATAGCACTTATTAGCTCATGTCATACTTTTAATTAATTTATTCATTTCTCTCTTTCTCCAAGTAATAGATAAGCTCCATGAAGGCAGAGACTCAGTGGGTTTTAATTAATGGTTTGTCCCCAATGCTCATATTAGTGCCTTTTAAATATTAGGTGCTCAGTAAATATTTATGGGATGAATGAATAAGTGAAATGAGAGATAATAGAAAGATTTCAGGCCCAGAAATTATGACTTGCCAATAAATTTAGGACTGGTATTTGAGCTAAGTCTGGAGTGTTCAGGATTCCTGCTTTTCTCTGGACCAATGTCACTGGTCCCAGAGAGGAAAGTCAATGGAAAGAGAAGTAAAGGGATTTGAGAGTTATCTAAGTGGAGTTTTAGATTTTCACTTTTTTAGTGATGGTTGTAAAGCTGTGTACCAGTTAATTTAACTCATAATGGAATACAAAAGAGAGCCATCATGGACAAATATGAAGACATGCAAAACTACAAGAAATAGAAGATGTAATTTTCAGACCATGCACAGCAAAGGTGCATGCTGTGCGGTGCTATACTTTCAAGGTAGAGTATTACCTTAGTTTTTACAAAGGATTTCCCTAAAGCAATAAACATAGTAACTCAATTAACTGTTCCATTTAATTACTGGGTAATATGCTTAATTGATATGCTCTAATTTCAGTCCTGTTAAATGGAACAAATCTCTGCTGTGAAATAATTTTAGCAATCAACATAAAAATAGTGATCACATTAGTACAATTTTATATTCTGCATAGATCTTATAGTTTGGCTCAACCTATAATTAAAGCTTATGTTACAAATATAAATGGTTTGTATACATAAGTGGTTTGCATTAAAACAGCTGCCCTTACAAATACATTGTAAAGATACATTTATCAAGTGAATTTGATTTCTAGTTTCTCTGGAGAATATATTTAGAAAAAAAAAAATGTTGAGCCAGCAGGTCTCCATTTGTTTACAGAATTTTCAACACTGCTACTGTACATGTAAGGCATTTCCAATGCTAGTGAATCCCCATGTTAAGAGCACAGAAATCTGCCTGAATCAGATGCCTTGCTATTCTCTGCATGGCAAAGTCCTATATCAGCTCTCAAAAGGGTCCATATAAATCTAAATTTCTTGTTTTTCTTCATTACCAAATTTTGTTTAAATTTCAAGGAAGAATATTATCTCAGTTTTTACAAAGTTTTTCCCTAAAGCAGTAAGCATAGTAACTCAATTATTTGTTCCATTTGATTACTGGGTAATATGCTTAATTGAATGAAAATTTGTGCACACGTAAAGGAAATTGACATGGATGAAGAAATATATAATCAAATATCTAAGTATGCCTAAGCCACGCATACTTGAAAATGCAATGCAGTGGTTTAGATAAATAAAGAAAATAGAAAGAAGTTGGGTCTTGCTTTGTGAGCAAAATTGAAAATAATTTTTATATAAAGTCAAACCCATTAACTAATATAACTGACAACTTTGTCTCAATTTTGCCATATTTTAAAATCACCTGTATTATATTTAAACAAGAGGAAGAAGAAAGAGAAGGACCTTGAAAAGATGAACTCTCATTATACACTGGAATGATAATGTAGGCAGGATGATAAATTATAATACCATACCCATTACAAAAATATTAAAGCCTATGACTACTTTTTTAATACTGAAGTATAAATTTTCCTAAAATTTTAGCTTTATTTTATAATGACTCTTTTGCCAAAAAGTGTCAGAGCTGGAGATAAATAAAGAGATAAAGAGACACATAGATATGCACACATCATATTGATAATGGGATAGGAATGAATCAGTTGGAGGGCATGGAGACTAGACATCTATTTTAAGTCCTATTGCTTGCAACTCCAACTTGTCTGAGCTTCAGTCTCTTCATCTGTAAAATGGTACTCATAATATTTGTCCTACATATGTCCCAAGATTATTTTTAGAGTTCAATAGGAATTGAATAAGGGAAGGCTTTGTGGCTGTGGAGTTAGAAGGTGGCCAATGAGCCAGCTGTTTTATTTTCTGTCCCTTACAATCCATCTCATTTAAGCTGGTCCTTCAATGGGCACTGGAAAACAAATCTGACAAAAAGATGGACTCTTTCTTGGCAACATATATGGCTTTAACCATGATCTTGTCTTCCCTCATGATCCACTGCAGCATTCACATATCAAGCTCCAACTCATCCCAGGCCATCTACCTCTCTCTAGGATACATCATGTATTTTTCTTCAAGTGATTTTCCAAGCCCGTTTTCAGCTTCCTCAAGAAGAAGATACCTAATGTCATATAAATTGCTATGCATTGATGTTTTTTAAATTAAATAGACTTTATTTTTGAGAGCAGTCATAGGTCTACAGAAAAATTGAGCAGAAAGTAGAGTTCCTACATACCCCCCATTGAACATACAATTTTCCCCATTATTAATAACTTACATTAGTGTGGTACATTTGTTACAGCTGATAAATCAATACTGATATATTAATTATGTTCCATAGTTTACATTATGATTCACTCCTGGTCTTGTACATGCCATGGGTTTTGACAAATGTATGACCTGTATCCACCCTTATAGCATCATACAGAATAATTTCACTCTCCTAAAAATCCTCTGTGCTCCACCAATTTCTCTCTCCCTTCCTCCTTCCCCACACCCCCACACACCTGGAAAACACTTATGTTTTTACTTTCTTTGTAGTTTTGCCTTTCCCATAATATCACATAGTGAAGATCAGACAGTATACAGACTCTTTAGATGGGCTTCTTTCACTTTGTAACATGGATTTACATGTCCTTTCATGGCTTGAGAGCTCCCTTCTCTTTAGCACCAAATAATATTCCACCAGTAATGAATGAGGGTTCCTTTTGTTCTGCATTCTTGTCTGAATTTGTTGTTGTCAGAGTTTTGGATTTAAGTCAGACTAATAGGTGTATAGTAGTGTCTCATTGTTGTTTGAATTTTCAATTCCCTAATGACATAAACAGTTCAGCATCTTTTCATCTACTTTCTTATCATCTGTTATCTTATTTGATGAGGTGTCTCTTCAGATCTTTTGCCCATTTATTGTTTTTTTTTCTTATTTTTGAATTTTAAGAGTTCTTTGTACATGTTAGAGAACAGTCCTTTATCAGACATGTGTTTTGTAAATATTTTCTCCCATTTTGTGGCATCTTTTTTAAATCTCTTAACTCATTGAATTTTTACTCAGGGAAAGTACTTTCCTCTAAGTGAAACATCAAACAGAAACATTTATTGAATGTGTCAGGCATTCTGCAAAGAAAATAATGCTGAATAAGACATTACTTGCATTCAGGAAGCTCAGAACACAAAGGAAGAGGTAGAAAAAAATGAACAGATGATTACTTCATAATTTGTGTTATAATAGGGATTATAAAGGGGCATATTCAAGTTGAACAAAACAAATCATAGAGAATGAGGCAAGGCTTTTTGCAGGAGATATCTTCAGATCTAAAATTTTAAATATGCTAGATAGTGGGTAAGAAATAGGCTTTGCAAAAAATGCAGGCATTATGAGGCAAAGCATTGAAAAGAGGAATAGCATGGTTTGCAAAGGATGCCACTAGCCATTGGGTGTTTAAGTCAGGGAATGACAAGCAATGAGTCCGGAAGGCTGAGATGGAAATGGATTGTGGAGGTTCTCATATTCCCAGTGAGAGAGACTGAACTGTATCCAGGAGGTGTCTGGGAGCATTTGGAAAAGTTAAACCCTGAGTAAAATTGGGGTTCTGTGACCAAAAAAGAAAGGAATAGAGAATAAAGCATAGATAGCCAATAATATCTGCCACTGCATTACAATATATTTGTATAAAGTGGATTGCAATCAAACCCAAGGCCATGGCTGCTTCAGTTGAGGGAAAGGGCAGGATAAAAAAATTTTAGTTTGGGTCTTAAGGAGTGTACTGAAGTTCACCAGCAGAGTATGCATATTTATGTGGCAAACAATATACAAAGAAAAGGAAAAGCAAATAATCATACACAACTGATAACATGATGAGAAGGCAACAAGTCCAAAAAGAGGATGATGTTTTCCTCCCTAGCTTTCTGATCTGAAACTAACTTAGTGGCTAATTAATATAAACATGTATCCATTTTAATATGCAATTCTGTCTTCATGCTGTGACTTTTTCAATAATCATAGTGGCAATTTTTATTTTATTTTATTTTGTAAAACTCAAAGTCAATTCTAGAGGATATCTCATCAGGGCTACACAATAACTAAGATGAAGAGATAAATTTGCATTAAAAAATTTCAAGACACATCTGCCAAGGCTCACCTTCACTGGAGGGCTCGCTTACCTTAAGATTGTTCATTTAAAAGCAAATATGCTTGAGAGCATCAGAAAATATAATTTGGTCTCTTTAAATACCTCAGTGTAGCTAAACTCCCACCTAGGACAGAGGAAACTGGAATAGGCATCGCTTCCATTGTAACAATAAGAAGATACAAACAACAAAATCATAAGATTTTTGGAACTCATCGGAAAGCTGGTGTTTTGTGGCAATCAATAGACTGAAAACTGAAGAAAGACAGGAGTTCCCTGGAAGAGACAGAACATAAACCCAGGATCACCTGCCAAAACACGGGAGGAAGATATGCCAGATTGTGGGGAGCCGGCAGCACAGGGAGGCAGCTGTGCCCAGCGCATGCGCAATTGCTCTCTCCGTCCTGCCTATCACTAGAGAACACGTCCTGGGGGAGGTCCTGGCTGAGGGTACTTAAGTGGAGCTCACTTCCCGTTCGGCGTCTCTCGCCATGTATAAGTCTTAGATGTGAAGCTGTGCCAATAAACCGCTGGTGGAAGAACTCCAAAGCTGTTGCGTCCTGATTGCTGGCAGTCTAGGGCGCGACAATGCGTATCAATACGGTGTAGAAATGGTTTGCCTTTATGTCGTGATAGCAAAGAAAGGCAAGCTTCCAGACGATTTTTCTTCTGACTCTCATTTAATTCATGCAGAACCCATATACCCCAGCTCGTTTACCTTGCCAATTTGTTTCCAGTGGTCCAATATCGTTGGAATAGTAACATCAAACCTTGCTGCTTTGGACGTTTCATAATTAATAACCTAATACTAAAGAAAAATAAGCTGTAGCTGTCTTTATGGGGGGAGTAAAATCAAAAGTGCTTTCCACAGCCCTGTCACCAATGCCGGTTTGAATCATTTCACACATCACCATGTATACCAGACCCTCCGATGAAATACATTATTTAGTCATCAAATATTTCTTGAATACCTACTGATTACCCAACTCAGTAGAGAATAAATAAGGAAGATTTGGTACCTTACTGAGGTAATTCATGTGAGCATTCTTCATAAGCCTTCTATAAAGAGATACCATATTTATCACTCTTACCATTTATCTTGGGAGACAATACATGCTTACAAAAATTTAGGCACATTAAGAGGCAATAAAGAAGGTTCTGGTACTTTCAAAGAAATGTTCTAGAGCTGCACTGTCCAATAAGGCAGCAATTATCCACAGTGGCTCTGAGACCCCTGCTTACAGCTAATCCAAATTGAGATGCTCTTTAAGTAAAAAATGTGTACAAGATTTCAAAGACTTATATGAAAAAAAATACATAAAATATCTCAAAATGTATATTGATTGTATACTGATATGGTAATCTTTTTAATATATTGGGTTAAATAAAATATTATTAAAATTAATTTCACCTATTCCATTTTACTTTCTAAAATGTGGCTACTAGAAAATTTAAAATTCCACACATGGCTCCTATTATGTTTTTATTGACTATTGCTGTTATAGACACTCTTTGAAAGTACAGGCGCTTTTGAATAAGAAAAAGGAAAGGAAGGAAAGGAAAAGGAAAATCAAGGAGAGGAGGATAATACAAGGAAATGAGTGGTATATCTGGCTCCTCTTGTCTCGTGCCTTCTCCTCCCGCTCAAATATGAGTGTTGCTGATATGAATACCATCATCTTCCTAAGTAGAAATATGAAAAACAGCTTCATACAGGGAATAATAGACCCTGATCAAATTGTGTATTAGGAACATTAGAAAATAAATATAATCCCTAGAAAATTATGGTTCCTTTCTTCATCAGTCTAGCGTCAGGCACTGCTGCATGGGTCCAAAAGCAGACCTCAGTAGTTTATTTCGGTGAAACTGCGTGCCCAGAGCAGAAGATTGATTGACACGAAAATGTCATTTCCATTCAGACAAATGCTGCCTGCTATTCTCCTGTTGATGTTTTGATTATCTTCTCGTAACTTGAAGGATGAGTCCTGTCAAATTTTAGGAAGCACCATTGTTTTGGGTGGATAGAAAGTCTTTCGAGAACGGGAACTTGGTGGACACTTATGAAATCCCTTCCTTGCTGTCAGGACTGATAATGTTTTTCTAAATCCACTGGCATCATGCTAATAAGGAAATCTTAACGGATTATTGCTATCAAAGAAAAACGTAAAACTTCCAGAAGGTCCCCATGTAGTTCAATGATTTAAGAAAAGAACACAACAGAATGACAGATTATTTTCAGTACCCAGGAACATGTGTGGATTATGTACAGTAGAAGGAGCTCACTCAGTAATTGCAGTGTGAAGCAGGTGATGCTAACCACGGTATACTGGATACAAATAAAGTGAAAGCCCAGTGGAGAGTGTATTTTTACCCTCCAATATCAAACAGATAGCAGAGTAGAGTAAGTTGAGTGGGATATAACAATGTATAACAGTGAGCGGTGTTTCAGGAAGCAGCCATGTTGGGTGATGACAATGCCAAGGGCTATTTTTCTCTCTGTCCTGTCCCAGAGAACAAAAGCCAGTGTGAGTTTGTGAGGATAGAGTTTGGGGGAGGGGGCGCAGAGAGTGTTCCAGAGTGCCCTCAAATGCCTCACTCTTGTTTGTGGGTGCATATCGGTGTCACTTGTGTACGTGTAGGACAAAGTCAGTTCTTTTCTGAGCTGTGTTTTAAAGCAGTCCGTTCCACTTGCAGTGTGTTCTGGCTGGTCGCCACTGATTGTGCCTGTTGCAGCACGAACACTTTGTTCCTGTGGTTCATTTAGGTAGACTTGACTTTGCCTTCTCTACATTCTTGTACCATGTTTTATATCTTTATACAACAGTATTCTGTTATAATGCCATGTTTGTATATTTATGTTCCTCCTGGTACTCTCAGGAGCTAATAGCCTGATACATTGGAGAATGTTAGTGAATCTTTTCATTTTGTAACTGAATGAAAAGATGGATACATATAGAGGAGTTTTTAACCTCCTGTCCTTATTTTGAGTTTTTGTTTATGCTGGTATAATATTTAATAATGATGCTTTATGATATTATAATGGGTCTCTCTTTACAAGGAATCAGGCTATGGTTATATATATGCATTTTATGTAAGAGTCATATTCCAGGCTATATTCTTACTGAAGCATTTTTAACAACATAGTTTTGTAGGATAAAAACAAGAAGGTTGAGAAGATGGTGTAAAACCACATGAATTGTTCGATGTTATTGAAGAATTCATAAAGAGACAACTTGAACATTTCCTTTTATTGCTGAGTGTCTAAAAGAGGTGATTCTCCCTCTAATATCAGTTTTGTATGGATTGAAGACAGCACATTATAGGCTGGTGAGACTATTTTATAAAACCATCAGGGTGTTCGACAAAAGCATTGCTGCCATCATTTTCCACTCCGAAACATAAATGTCTCCTTAAATGCAGCATTTAGTTATAAAACTATGAAACTCATTTGGCTCCCACTATTTACATTCCTAATACGTAAAACAGAAATAACTCCAAGTAGATATATTTATATATACCGTAAGAATTTTAGGTTAAATGACTTCAAGATGATGAACCATTGGATGACAGTATAAACTTTGATCACAGATATCTCTTCAACCATTCATAATCTATAGAAATGCTTATAGTACTTAGATAACAATTAATTGTGAACATTAATATCTGCTAAATAGTACCCTGCTGGTAAACACAACAGTTTGGCAATCAAAAAAGAAGAAAATAGGATCTAATTAAAAGTTATCTTAAAAATAAATAATAAGGTTTGTATATGGCTAGGACTTAGAGATTTTAGTACTGACATAATAATATTAATAAATTGATTTGAATTATCAAGCTATTTCTCAAGCAAAGACCACACCTTCTGCAGGGGGACTCTTTTCTCTAAAAAAGGAGCCACCAACTCCAGGTATTAGTAACAGGTACCTTGCTTTGGAACTTTAGGCTTAACTGCTGGTAATCCTAAACTTACTAGACTTTCACTATACTTTGCTCATGACTTTATAAACAATCCTTTTATTAAGTGCTCCTCGGTTACCCTTTGTGAGTGGACACCTGTTCCCTGCCTGGATCCTCAGGGAGGCAGCATTCAACTTAGCTCAACTCACCAAATACCAAACTCACTGGGGTTGGCTGAATAATGGTCCCTTAAAGATGCCCAAATCCTAATCCCTGGAACCTGTGAATATGGTACGTTACATGGCGAAATGAATTTTGCAAATGTGATTAAGTTAGAGATCTTGAAATGGGGAGATGATCTTAGATTATCTGAGTGGGCCTGATATGACCACCAGTGTCTTTATAAGAGGGAGGCAGAAAAAACCAAGTCAGAGAGAGAGAGAAAGAAAGAATATGTAAGGACATTAAGCAGAGATCAGAGAAGAGAGATGCTATGTTTGTGGCTTCGAAGGCGGAGGAGTAGGCCATACCACCTAAGGAATATAGGCAGCCTCTAGAAACTCGAAAAGCCAATGAAACAGTTTATCCCAGAAGAACCTAGAGGAAATGGCACCTTGCCAAGACCTGGATTTTAGACTTTTGACCTCTAGAAATGTAAGAAAATAGTTTTCTTTTTGTTTTAAGCAACTAAATTTGCAATACTTTGTTACAGTAACAGGAGGAAACTAATAAGCCTTTTCTAAGACATCCCTTTTCAAGACAGTAACTCCTTTTATCATGTCTCTATTCTGTTCAAAAAAATAATCTGTACCTTAATGTAATTTTTAGCACTTCTCATTTGAAGTCTATACTAAAAATGTAACTTTTAAATTGACATTTAAAATGTCATATTTAAGGAATAATAGAGTGTAATAGTTACATGAAAGAAATTAATGCCACAGAAATTCCACTGAGGAGGATTACATATAATCATAAATTTAGGGAAATCATATAAGACCTAAATTTTATGTTCTTTGAAATGTGTTTGGAAGCTTTGCCTGACTGAAAAAGAGATGTGAAGGCCATGACATTTCAGAACATTATTTCCAGTTTGTACATTCCTTTATACAGTTTTCTAAACTAAGTGTGAAATCATACATAGTTATTAGAAAACGTTTTATAAAATAGCGTGGAAACAACTTGTACATGTGAACTGGCTGCGAGACCCAGTAAGGGTCAAACTTTGATTCATGACAGAAAGACAATTGATGGGTACTTAAAGGTTCATGATGTTTTTCCTGTATAACAAAAACTGTTACAGAGATGAGAAGAAAAATTCTAGAGCTGTGCAAGTTGTTCTAGAGCTGTGCAAGTTGCTCTAGAACTAGACAAGTTGCTCTAGAGCTGTTCAAGTTGCAAAGCTACAGAGACATACACAAATTTCACTGTTACCTCCTTCGAAGGGCCTCACCCACTCCCAGCCAAAGCTCTAGTCCAGACTGGGGAACTTGGGCATCCTATTCTGTTCTCTCTCAGCCTTTTATGTGTGCCTCAATTACAGTACTAATTATGATATTAATAACTAGCTGACCATAGAGTCCTACTCTGTGGCTGATACTCTGTGTTAACCATTTTATATCTTAATCCTATTAAGTATAACAAAGATGTTGCTTTTTAAAAATTAATGAAAAATTTTTTAATTAAAAAATTAATAAAATGAGGTTAAGTTAATAAACAAGTATCAGAACTCTGACTCAAATCTAAGACTACCAACATCAAAACATTACTTTTAACCCCCGTGCTAGACTGGCCATGTTGTATTATATCAGTTGCTTACATGTACGTTTGATGCCTCAGTCTGAGATCAGAGGACATATCCTACATGTTAGTATTTCTCATCTATGGGACTTTGCAATGATATGTAATAGGTGCTCATCAGATATTTGAAATAACTAGTAAATTTATAAGTTGTTTTGAAGTAACAAAGGCTTACATAAGAGCTTTATTTAGCGTGCACATTACTAAAGATACTATTAAAACTTGTCCAGATATTTTAAAAGAAGAAAAATCCCAATCAGCTTTGACTGACATAGTTGCAATCTATGCAATCTGCTTTAGACAAAAGTTGGACAGAGAATCAATTGAGATTGACATAGAAATAAAACCTTTTAAGCCAAGGAACCTAAAGTAAGATGATTACATCTTACCAGCTGTGATTTGACTTAGGCATTCTAGCTAAATTACCTGGCCCTCTGCCTTGAGAATCTCTAGGTATTTTAGATTTTAGTCATAACTTAATTCAAATGCAGTGTTTTTTTTAAACAGAGGAAATGTTAGAATTTAGAGGGCTACATACTGTTTCCCAAAATAGTATATTTCAAATGTACAGCTTTGTCCAGATGGTGTAATGTGTGTTTTGTATCTGACATCTGTGAATAAGAAACTTTACTTGTTATCAAACTAAGTACAGAAAAATAATTTCCATATGTCATTGTGACAAAAATAAAGTTAGAACTACTTCTTTTGGTGGGATTCAAAGACAGAAGAAAGGAAAAGAGAAAAAGAGAGGGGAAAGAAAGAGAGAGGATAGACCTAGAGCTAATGCACAAGCCTATAAAATAGGTGTAAGAATGTGTTATGTTACAATTATCTCTTAAACCACTGGAACCAGTGGCCTGTTTGAATTTGTATGTCTTCCTTCCTTCCTCCCTCCCTCTCTCCCTTCCTTCTTTTCTTCTTTTTTTCTCTTTTTGCAAAGCATCATTAAACCTGCAAACTCAAACCGGCACAAAAAATGTACCAAGGGGTTATAAATACAGAGTAGATATTCAAATTCTCACGAGTAGACAAGCTTTTTTGTTTGTTGATTTTTCTTAAATTAAGTATTCTGATTGCAAGCACATGTTGAGTTATCTGGAATATGCCTTGATTTAATTGTCTCCAATATATTGTGATTAAAGGCATTTAACAGTCTCTTGAATGCCCAGAAAAGTAATTGGCTTAAAATACTAAAATACAGCTTAATTGATAAAGTAACCATCTGAGTGGAATTTACATTCAAATTAATATTAACATTAAATACAAGCCTATTAACTACTTTTTATAATAGAAAATGTTTTCACTCTATTCTTTTAAATAGTAACTTTCTTTTCTCTTTTGTCTAGGCATCTTTAGTTAACCACAAGCCATTGAAAATTTTCTCAGATCTCAGTGTGCTGACGTTTCTTAGGACTCACGTTATACAAAACAGTATATGTAGTTACTCCTCGATCACCTTATTGTAGTATGCCATGTAAACACCCACAGGAGACACGGAAAGATTTATAGGCTATTATTTTGCCTTTTAGAAAGTACCATGTTGTCATGACACCTTATATAAAATAAGACACTTTTCATTATTTCTTGGGTCAGTAATTTTTACAATGCTATATCATGTGACTCTCTCTCTAAGGCACAGAAACACATCATTTGAAATCTATAATATAAGTAATTTTCTGAGAAACTTTAGACTCAGAGGAACTGGGTTATTTTAGTTATAGGGACATGTGCATGTCTCCATGTGCAAAGATAAAAATTAACATAAAGGGAAAAATTGGAATTTTATCATTGTAAGTATTCAAACTCCACAGCTTTTACAATTAGTATGCTTGAAATTACTTACCACTAAAATACAAAGAGGAAAACTGAACAGAAGTGATATTTTTAATTGTATATGTATTTTTACTTTCAATTGCAGTAAAATACATATAACATAAAAATCTTGACCATTTTTGAGTGTACAGTTCAGTAGTGCTAAGTGTATTCATATTATTGTGCAACCAATCTCCAGATCTCTTTTTATCTTGCAAAACTGAAACTGTGTATCCATTTAACAATAACCCCCCATTTCTTCCTTCCCCAGCTAATCATTCAATTTCTGCCTTTATGAATTTTGCTACTGTAAATACCTCATATAGGTGGAATCATACAGTAGTACAGTGATCTGTCTGTATGGAAGGAGGACTAATTCCACAACCCTCCTCACGTACCAAAATCCACAGATACTCAAGTTCCTTACGTAAAATCATGTAGTATTTGCATGTAACCCATGTACATTCTCCCATATCCTTTAAATCATCTCCACATTGTTTGTAATACCTAATACAACGTAAATGCTATGTATGTAGGTGCCATACTGTATTGTTTCAGAAATAATGGCAAGAAAAAATTTCTGTGTATGTTCAGTACAAAAGCAACCATCCATTTTTTTTCCATTCTGATTCACAATTGCTTGAATCTACAGATGTGGAACCCATGGACACAGAGGGCCCATTGTATTTGTCCTTTTTTAAAAAAAAATAAACTTTGCTTTTAAAGAAGTTTTAAGTTTACAGAAAAATTGGGCAGAAGATACAGACATTTCCCAAATGCCACCTGCCCCCACACATATACAGCCCCCCCCATCAACATTCCCTACTAGAATGGTACATTTTTACAACTGATGAACCTGTATTGATCCACTGTTATCACCCAGAGTCCACAGTTTACATTAGGGTTCACTTTTGGTGGTGTACATTCTGTGAATTTGGACAAATGTTATTGTGGCATGTATCACCATTATAGTATCATACAGAGTAGACTTATGGACCTAAAAATCTTCTGTGCTCTACATATTTATCCCACCCTACCCGCAGCCGCTGGCAACCATTGATCTTTTCCCTGTCCCCATAATTTTGCCTTTGTCATATAGTTGGAATCATACAGTATGTAGCCTTTTCAAATTAGCTTCTTTCTCTTACTAAAATGCATTTAAGTTTTTCCCCATGTCTTCTCATGGCTTAATAGCTCATTTCTTTGGTACACTCTCTGAGATTTGCATTCTTAACCAGAAGTGATTTTTAAAGCTCTCACTTTATATTTGAAAATTTGGGATGTGACTCATACCTTAAAATATACATGTGCACCATTTTCTCATTTAGTTTTTTGTCATTCATTGTATCTTAAGTATTGGATTAAAGTTATCAGCTGAAAGGAGAGCTCCACCTATTGTCTTGATGTAGCACAGTTTATTTATCCATTCACCTACCGAAGGGCATCTTAGTTGCTTCCAAGTTTTGGTAATCATGAAGAAGGATGCTATTAACATTTGTGTGCAGGTTTTTGTGTAGGTGTAAGTTTTCACCTCCTTGGCGTAAATTCCTAGGAGCAGGATTGCTGAATTGTATGGTAAGAATATGTTTGATTTTGTAGGCACCACCAAACTGTCTTACAGAGTGGCTGTATCATTTTGCATTTCCACCAGCAGTGAATGAGAGTTCTTGTTGCTCTACATCCTCAGCAGCATTTGCTGTTGTCAGTGTCCTGGAACACGGTTTTGTTGTTTACATTGCATTTCCCCAATGACATGTGATGCGGAATTTTTTTATGTATGCTGATTTGCCATCTCCATGTACAGAAGTAATAACTGTAATAGTGGTCTATGGCTAAGTTGCTCAAATCACTGTCAATCACTTAGGATGCCTAATTTCAAATAATAGAAACTTTAGACTTCAGTTGGTTAAGCAATAGAAAGACTTATTTTTATACTTAAAAATACCTAAGGCAGAGTGCCTACAGGGCTGGTTAATTCAGATGTGCAGTGTCATTATGAGAAGCCAAATTTCTTTCAATTTATGATCTCCATGATGAGTGTTGTAGCTTTGTCTTTTGCTGATCTCCTCCTGTTTGAAGTATTGTTGCTGAAGTTCTAGTTTGAATATGCAAATACACTAATATTTAGCAAAAGAAAGGGGCCCTTTCTTCTCTTCTTACGGATCTCTTTTAATCGGTGAGAAAATCTTTCCCAGTGCCAGCATGGCTTATTGCACTTGAACCCATGGCTTATTGCCAGATAGTGCAACATTCTTTGGTAAATCAATCATCTCCAAAGGGATTGTGATCACCAGACAAGGTTAAGACCAATGAATTAAGCATATGGCTTGAGGAGTTCTCTTGCAAAGGAGGAAAGAGATGGAAATCAATGTTGAAGAGAAAAAACTATGCAGTACACAATGTTATTCTATAATGTCATATAAAATAAGCACCTTGTGAATAGTGTAGTAACTAAGTTTCAAATGATACACAAACTTATAGTTTACTTTATATAAGTAGTTATTTTTCAAAATGCTAATTAATAAAACTCACTAAGATGAGAAATTTATGAAGAGAAAACTGAATTATTAGCACATCTTGAAATTAACATATCCTCTAACAGAGTATAGATTAAAAAACCCAGTCTATCCTTGCATTTCTCAACACTTATCCTTTTTTCCTCCCAAGTAATCAGGAAATGTTTTATCTATATATACTCTAGATTGAAGTACTTTGCCTTGCTCATTAAAAAAAAAAAAAAAAACCCGGATACTTTACAATCGAAAATTATATTAGTTACATACAACCTTTGATTTTCCATTGATTCTTTCCTATTAATTGTTATCACAGACATTAAAATGTTTCATAATCTGGGGAGAGTTTGTGGCATATCTTAGGAAATATTTCCCTAAGATAAATTAAATGTGAGTAAAATATTTATTATGTACTTTTTTATAAACAAAGGAAAAAATCCATTGAACACAAATCTGTTTAAATTTTTTTTCTTAAATGACATGAAACCAGAAGCCCACACTTTTTGACAAATCTAACATGAAGAACATGCAGCTCAGCTTCATCCCACATTTTGTTAAAAAATGGGGGAAGTATTCCCTATTCATATCATTTGAAGAACAATTTTGAAAAGCTTTTCCTGCAAATGATATTTTAGCTAAGTCTTAGCTTTAGCAGTCAACATGGATTTCATTTTACTGCTTGAGCATGACTGGCTCATAACTTTTATGTAACCCCTGATTCAAGGTTCTCTCTCTCATAAAGGGTATATAGTATGAATGGCACTATCATTCTTACATCACAATTTCCATTTTCAAAATGGAATAGCTTGCATGTAAAGCTAGGTCAACACAGATATAAGTCTGCAGAGTTTCTCTTTCCTTTTTTAGTTTAAAATAGTTCAAAAGAGACGTCATGTGGCCCTGGGATCTGTAGTTCAGTGGTTGGTGAGTGATAGGATATTCTCTGAGATTTGCATTATTAACCAGGAGTAATTTTTAAAACTCTCACATCTATATTTAAAATTTTGAGATGTGACACATACCCCAAAATATATATGTGCACCATATTCTCATTTAATTTCCTCATTGCTCATATCTCAGATATTGGATTAAAGTTACCAATTAGAAGGAGAGCTCTTGCATTTCATCATGAGAAGATTAAAAAGACATAGATGCTCTGAAAAGGTAATGCCTGATTTTCTCAAAATAGGAATTCTCCTGCTCTTGTGCATTGAAAGTAAGTTAGAAATATTTTTTGTAAAATCTAAACATCCCAGAAATTTGTTTTCTTTTCTTTTTTTCTTTTTTTTTACTATAAGACATTTCCTCCTCAAATAGCCCCCATTCTGTTGTGGGGAAAGAGAGCAGCTGTTTGCCTGTATTATCCACTTGTGAATTTTCATCCTTATTCAGTTTTACCAATATGCCAACATAAAAGCCAGTATGAACAAATTATCTAGGTTTAGGCCTTTAGCCAAGACTATCTGATATGAATCACACTAATAAAAACAAAAAGATAGCTAAGTTTGTATTAAAAAGTTATAAGAATCACAAAGCTTTTTAAAAAAGTATAAATTTTCAGAAAAATGCAAAAATATTATGCTAATTCAGAACATATTTTCCCCCATTCTTTTTGCAACTTCAAAAAATTCATCAGTGGTATTCTTCTTATATTATTATTACCATCATAACTACCTTACACAATGCAGTAGTGAATTAACTCAGAAAATATGAAAAGAAAAATAATAATGAAAAAAGTCTATTTAGAAGGCTTTTCATCCTGGGAATGCTTGCTAACCTAACCGTGACTGAAGCTTTTATAAAAAAAAACAAAAAAAAAAACAGTGGTTGGTGGGGCTCACTTTATGACCTTAGTTATTTTGCTTCAGGGGACTTAAGCAGGAGTCACCTAAAATCTTTCCCTGGAATTATTATGTGGTATTAAACTGGCCGTGTATAATCCTTAATCCAATAAATCAGTCAGGTAAGCACTGGTGGGAGGAAAGAAGGGAAAGATTAGCTCAAAATGAGATAAGGAGGAGCTTGAGAATATTGCTTCCCTCATACGTAGCTGCTTTATATGGTGTTTAAATAGTTGTTTTAAAATTGCCATAATATTTTTAATTGCATTCTAAACAATATTTTATATCTCACTCTGTTTTTCCTGTTTAGTGAAGCCATTTTGATGATTTGTTGGCTCATTTTTATGTTAAATATTTTAACAAGAATGGCTTCTTGACATCAGGGAGTCAGTCAGATATAATGGAGTTCTGCTAACAGGCCTCATAAAAATATAAGAAGCAGATAATAAATCAGACTTACATACTTCATACATAATAAGTTGAAATTTGGAATAATTAAGTATCTAGCATACTACAGCATGTGTGCAACATTAAGAGCATGATACGAACAGAAAAGAAAATGTCAACCCATATTTAAAGTTGACTTTCTATTTTTAACTTAAATTCCTAGATTTCTTTGCTGACACTTTGGCCATCCTAACTTAGAAATATAATAAAGAGTCCTTGGGGTAACCCCTGGAATGATGACAATTTCCAGGAGTTCTCTGGGAAGGGGGCTAGATAAACAGAAGCAATGTTGAGTGGTTTAGCCACAGCTGGTCAGGATATTTCATTAGTGCATCACTATCAATCCTTGGTTAAAAGATTAAATGGAAGTCCTATGAATTATTAATAGCTCTCAGAGCTGAAAATGTGGCTGACACTTTGCCTTAAGGGCAGAAGTTTGAGAAAGCAAAAAAATGACTGAGAATAGTCATGTTTTTTTTTTTTGGTTTTCTTAGCACATGATTTCTTTACCTAAAGCAATACTCACAATATTGAGCCCTTGATATAAAACCTGATACTAATTTTTCCATGTAGTCATTTATATCTAAGTAACATGCTCAGTATTATAGAATATCAGAGTTAAAACTAAATAATGAAAATAAACAAAAATTTCCGTGCTTGTATTATTTTGATTTACATGGCATTTTTCATCTGACAGTCCCAAACCAACTGGCTGGCCCTCAGTTAAAATTGTTACATATTCCGTATCCTGACATGGAAACTTCTAATTTAGTCCAACATTCAAATATAAAATACTCAAAAAACTTGACCCCTCATGATACACCGTCAAAGGGAGTCATGTTTCATTGCATATGCATATATTCAAATGAGGATTCACTTATACTTGCTCAAAATGCATTAGAAATAAGACTAATGTCAGTAAGCATTGTGGTCAGTAAACACTGCACGTGAATTGGGAATAAATATTAATATTTAGTGTGTGAATATATAATACTTATTGATCTACTCATTTTTATTGAGCCACTTGTACTTGCCAGTAGTAAGCTATACTGTATATTGCCAATGTTTTACCTGATTTTAGAGCAAAACTACATGACCAAAAGATAAAAGGGGAAAGCAGGACTTCCGTTTCTACATCTATAGCCATTTATATTCACAGGTGTATATACAGAAAGAATAAATTCTACCGTCATACAAACGCTTACTGAAAGTCAGAAAATCCAAGTAAATGTTTGTGAAAATTGACATAAATGTATAATTTATTTAGAAAAAGAAAATGCCAAAAATAGTCAAGAAAACCTTGAATTGAAAGAATAAGGATATGAAGACATGTAAAAAAAAAAACTATAATAATTAAGAGTCTATGATGCAGCGCAAAGATTAAAAAACACAGAAAGAAATGGAAAAGAGTAAAGATACCAAACTCATACATAAATGATCATAAAATTCATCAGGCAGAGTAGTGAGAAATGGATGGTATTTTCAATAAATGATCCTGTGGAAATTCAGTACCCAAATGGAAAAAATTAAAATTAATCCTTAAATCACATCATACAGAAACTTTCATTCCAGGCAAGTGACAGGTTTAATCATATAAACCATAACAACAAACCTTTAGAAGAAAATACAGATGTTGAAAGATTTACTAAACAGAATGCAAGAAGAACGGACCATATAAGAAATGATTGAAAATCTGGACAAATTAAAAATTGATAGGACATCATAAATGGAGGGGAAGAACATGACACAGCTTTGCTGGAATTGTTTACATGACTAATAAATACTTGACAAAGAACTTATGTCCATAATATGAAGAGAAGCTTAAGTTAATAACATACACTCTAATAGGAGTGTGCTGAAATTGAATGGATACTTCACAGAAAAGGCTAACACGACAGCAAGAAACATGTTGATTAGGCATTGACATAATTACAGATGTAATCCACAATGAGAAATGACTATGCATTCAACAGGATGCGTGCATGTAAGACTAACAAGTGTTAAGCGTTAGTGAGAATGTGCATAAATGGAAACTCTTACACCCATGTGCATCACCTTTGGAAAACTATTTGGCATTGTCTGTATATGTTAAAATTTGCTTATCCCGACCAATTCCATTCCAGGTCATGTCTAACAGAAATATATGGGCATGTGCCCTCAAGGAATATACACAAGAATGGTTATGATGTGTTGTTCATAATAACTAAAAATGGCAAACAAACCTAATGCCCACTCAAATATATCACGCTTAACTTGGCACTGCAATAATAGACAGATTTGAAAAGTGAATGAACGAGGCTACATCCAGTAATGTAGTTGGTTCCACAACCATAATATTGAGTGTAAGAAGTAAGAGAGAAAACAATACTTATTTGAATGATTCTATTTATACAAAGATAAAATAAAATAGACAAGATTAAATTGTAGTGTGAAGAGATACGTGTTTATTTAGTAAAACTAAAAACTGTGGGAGGCAGGGAAGCCATGATGTAGCCACCATAACGGCTAGTGGTTACTTTCACTTACACAGAGGTGGGAAGGAGATGATAGGAAAGATTCTCCGGTAGTGCTAATACCTGTATTCAACTTATTCATCTTGGTGGCGGTTACGTGAATGTTTACTTTGTGACAATTCATTGAGCTGTAACTTCATTTTTTATTCCATTTTTGTGTGTATTACATGGTATATTTTTAAATGGGTCTTCTTTTATTTGTTTTGCTTTGTTATTACAGAAGATGAAAAACCACTTAATGGTTAGAATAGTTTTTTTTTTTTTCTTTTTTAAGGAAAAGACTAGTTTTCCGAGCCATCTGTATCACCTCAGAGGGGAAGATAAACGCTTGTTGGAGGCTGTTACTTAGAATATATATTTTTCTCAACTATTTTTGAGCTCTTTTAGTTTCAAATAAGCTGTATGAACATTTAAATTGCTTGGTAAATTTCAAATTTAAACTGTTTGGTATAAATTTAAATAATCATCTCTCAGTAACTATTTATAGAGTCTCTCTTCTGAATATTGTATGTGAGCCGTTAAAATACCACTTGGAAGAGTATGTGTAACTAATGGAAAGAATAGGTAGAAGTCATGTGACAAAGTTTCTGTTTCAATATCGGAAGTTCTTAAGTCATGAACAAGTCCCAAGGATAAATAAATAGCTGAACTGTCAGTGAAAGTGGAATCAGTTGAAAATTACTTCATTTAGATATTACCTTTTCAGCTCTATAGGCAAAGTTATCTTCAATGGGCTAGCATGACTGTTTTGAATGGTATTGTTTAAAAAGGCTACTGTAGGTTTAATGCCAAAGCAGGGATTTTGCAAATCAATGCATATTATCCAAAAGTACTTTATAAATAGATTTTAACTCGCCAACATTCTATTATGATTTTGAAAAAAATATCCTACAAAATATAATCAACTATTTAAAAGAACACACAAGTTAAAAAAAAATCTCTCTTTGTCAAAAGCTATGAGATATGAAAATAATCCACAAGGTAGTGTAATTTAAGGGATTATGTATAAAGTTAGAAATCAGTGAAGAGATTGTCTTGGCTCTTTCTTCTGTGGTTAAATTCCTTATCCAGTTTGGGCAATAGGTCCCTTATTCATAAAGCCAATGAATAGGACTCCAACTGCTGGTTTTCAAACTATATTCCAAGAATATTTAGAATCCCTGGAAATGACTCAAGGAAAGCCCCGGGAGCAACCGGGAAGCTGAATGGACAGGACTCTCAGGTTTGTTTCCGAAAGAGTAGCCCTTAATGTTAAGTTTGTATATCAGGCTTTATGTAAACACTCATTAAGATGAAAGGGATAATGCTGCTAAATTAAAAAAAGACATATCAGTGACATGATAAACATGATTTGATTTGATACGATTTTAAAGTGCAATGAAATGTTTCTTAGTATCTAACATAATGCTGTTCATATTTAAGTACCTATGAAATGAGTTTATAAAATAATAAGTTGGCTTATAAGTTAGACAAAAGATTAACACTCTAATATATGAAAATTCGTTGAAAACCAGTAAATGTAGTAAGATGCTTTGCTTTCTTGAGTTTTACAGGTTTTAAAGCTGAGATAGAAATGTAAATAGTTAACAGCACCTAGTTTATATGTGAGAAAAAACAGAGTTCAAAGAGATTATCTGATCAGAACCCAAGATTCAATGCTAAATACCATGTGCTATGCATGACGACAAACTGTGACCAAATTAGTCATTACATTTTGAGCTCCTTTACTGTAATTATCTGTAAATGAAGAGACTGGACTAGATGAATTCTGAGGTCTCTTTCAGCTTGAAGTTCTGACTCTAAATGTTGATAAGAATCCTAATAAATTTTGCCAAATGCTTTACATAAAAATAAAGGATATTAAGCAATCTTCAACGGATCTACCATGAAATATTTAATAAACTAATATGCATTCTTAATATATGTAAGACCAATACTTCAAGAAGCTTGTGAACTGATAAGGGAAATCCCACTAATATTTCTTTCATTTCTCTGACAGATTATTTTTAAAATTACTTTTATTCAAACAAAGAATCAGAAAGCTAATGCGGAAGTGATATCTCTAATTTCATCATTCAGGACCCAATATTGAGTTGTGACTCACAAATGAAATGTGAATGCTTATAGATTTAAACTAGGTTAACTTAAAAAGTCCATAATTTTAAAATAAATGCCTTAAATTTTAAGATGTAAACACAATGTTTATTGGGCATTTTGTAGATTCTAGATCAAGGTAATTAGGAATGGAAATTTTGACAAATGCAAGATAATTTTGTACATATATGTCTTGAAAACATCAGTAGATATTTACAAAAATTGTAAATAGCTTCAGTTCAACTTAAATTCTAATTAACACATGGTAAAGCCAAAATACAATGAAGGTGAAATCAAAATAATTTTAGTAACCAGCCTCAAGATTAAGTATAATACAAAAAAACTTTAGAAAATAACAAGCAAACAAACAAAAAACATCTTCATCTCCCACAGTTGCTTTAGTTTTATTATTCCTGAGACCCATAGCATGTTCTTAGGTACTTAAGAAATCTAGAGATGGCAGTAATCAATATACAAATAAGTGTCAAAACTTAATAGTGAGTAAACAACCCAAAAAAATGAATAAAAGATATGAACAGGCACTTTATTAAAGAAAATAAAGATGGCATACAAGAACTTAGTAAATGTTCAACATTGTCAGTCTCTATTCAAATGAAAGTTTTACCATAATGAGAAACAACTTCATGCCTATTCAAATAGCAGCAATGTTAAAGACTGCACCAAGTTTTGGCAAAGAAGTGGAACTCTTGTGTACTGCTTTTGAGGATGTAAAATGGCACATACGCTTTGAAAAACTGCTTGGTAGATCCTTAATATATTATACGTACACTTACCATATGATGGCTATCCCACTTCTACATATTTACCCTGGAATAATGAAAGTGTATGTTCACACAGACACATACACAAATGATCATAGTGGCTTTATTTGTAATAATCCCAAACTGGAAACAACTGAAATGTCCATTTCTTAGTGGAGGGATAAATAAGCTGTGGTATATCCATACAATGGAATACATGTGAGCAATTAAATAAAAATAAACAAGGGACAAGTATTCCAGTGTGGATGAATCTTGAAATAACTGTGCTGAAGAAGCCAGACTAAATCATATGCATGCTGCATGATTCCATTTATATGATTGTTTTTAAAGAACTGCAAACTCATCTATATTGGTGAAAAGTGGATCATTGGTTGACGGGGGATGGGTGGTTATTTGGGAAGGGGCAGTTGAAAGGGCAGAGAGGAAGTCCTTCAGGTGGTGGAGGTGTTCATTTTTGTGATGGTGCTGATGGCTTTGATAAGTGTCAAAACTTATCAAATTGTTCCCTTTAAATATGTGTAAACAGTAGTATGCCATTATACTTTGATAAACTGTAAAAAAAAAAAAAAGCAAATTAAACAACTTAAATATATATATCAATCTAGGGACATTAGGACTTGACAAAAACATCTTGTACATCTATACAGCCCCTGAGGACATCATCATATTCAAACTAATACAATATTATCTGTTCATGACTTAAACCTCAATTCAACAATGCATTTTATATTTCATTTATGAATTCCAGGAATGTTGTATCACTTTAGGAAGATTTTACTTAAAATGAGAGTTGAATTAAAAATTATATTTAAAAGAATAAGCCTCCGTTAGCTGAAAAAAATCATATATGTGGAAAAGCTGAGCCCTTGAATATAATAGGTAAAAAAAAGTCACTATTCTATAGCTAAGTCCATTTTCTGTAAAGCATGGAATTTTATATCTAGAACACTAAGATTCAGTGAACACCAACGGACTGTAATGGCTGTTCGGTTTCATGCCCGCAGCACAATGGAGAAATCATGGTTCAAAATTGTGTAACAGATAGAAAGGACTCTGGTTTTAATTTGAAACGATACCCAACCATTGTGAGCAAGCTCTGTCAACACCATCTGCTCCACAAAGGAAAGTCGCTGATTCTTGCAGCTCTGAGTGGAGCTGCTTCTCTCCCACAACAGCAGAAGGTGAGACAGTGAAAGGCTTTTGTGGAGGCTCCTGCTTGTTTTTAAGCTTTATGATTTTTGGTTTGAGAACTCGTGCTGATGAGCAGAGGGGCTGCTAAAGACCTGAAGCCGTCTGGGAGGAAAGCAAAGCAACAGAACTTCCCTGCCCTCGCTTCGCCAGCTTCCTACACACACCACTTCCAAACAGAGGGTCTACCAAGATCTCGTGCGATTGTCTGTGTATACAGTGGCAGCTCCATGTGATGCTTCTATAGGGTTTAGCCCAGCACAATGCACATGAGACCACTTAAGTTAACATTATTTCATGCTATTTTCCCTATTTATTATTTTGGCAGCATCTAAGCTGGAAGAAATTAAAGTACTCTCCAGATAAAGTGATAAAACATTTTTAAATTCTCAAATATAATTATATAACAATGAATCACATAAATTAATACTTACTAAAAATAATGACACCAAAATTGTGAAAAACCTGTTGCGAAAGTCATTAGTTATCCAGACTTGACCTAAAGAGATACTAACATTGGGTAAAACATTCAACACCCATAAACTCTGGTTTCTGTATCTCTGATATCAGAATAGATGTGAGGATGCCAAGAGTTCTGCAAAGAAAATCGCAGTAGATGTCTTTGCATTAGGAAGGACTTGACTGATTATTGCACGGTACAGAAACAAGAGCTTCTGTGTAGTATTTTACAGCTCCAGTACAAATTCATAATTTCTTTTTTCTGTTTTGCACATCTTGGAATTGCCTCTTGAAATTGAACTAGATCTTGAAAGTTCTAAGGTGCTGAGAATAAAGAAGGTTGCCAAATCTTCATAATGGTAGGGCAGGAGAGGAGTTTTTAGATAGGCAGAAAAGGTTACAAAGTACAAATTACAATCATGGGTCACGAGTTAATACCATCTCTCTGTGATAGTCTGATTCTTATGCAGAAAGCAAAATAATTTGGTTTTTATTCTTAGACATATTGTTTATATTGACCTATTTTGATGACGAGTAGAAGGTAAAATCCTTCCCTGGAGACTTAATAGAAAACATCAAAATTCTATAGACTGTAAATCACCGTCCTAAGTAGTTAATACATTAATTTTGAAAGACTTTACTACTCAAGAAATACATATATAATATAAATATATACATTCATTTCAAAATTAGCTCACTATCTTCACCTGCTCATAGAATTTTTCACAATTTATTTTGTCTTTGACATATTTATGAATAACACGTCTCATAAACCTTCCACTTAACAGGTATGAAACTGACCAGATTACTTGATGTTTTCATCTATTTCTTTTTTCGTCTGTAAAATAAAAATAATAAAAATAGCCTATCTCAAAAGCATTTTATAAAGATTAATTTAGTTAATAGAGAGAAAATATTTAGATTAGTGCCTGGAATAAAATGTGTATAATATTTTTAGCGCAGTATCTTTATATGGACCAAGCATTGCAGTAAATATAAAAAAGCCATCGTGTACTTGGACTCATGGCCTTCTTTGCTTCTCAGAACTTAGAATTAGGTATGCAAAACCAACAGTAGTTACACATTACTAAAGTTATTGACCTAATAATGAAAATTATTTGAATACAAACTATGTAAAAAAGCAAGAGGGGGATATGAAAACATACCAACCACTAGTGTCATAGTTTTTTTTTTTTTGTCATGATGTTGCTATACATCATTAACATAGCACTGATACTTGTGTGTACACTTTTCTGACCTCTTAGGAGTTAGTTTTGAGAAAAGGACAGTTACCATCCTTTTTCTGGCCTGTGTTCAGAGCTCAGCAGGGAGGTAGGTAAGAGGATGCCCAAATACAGATCAAAAATAATAAGGGATCATATATATGATGTAGGCAGAAAATGCTGTAATTTACAGGAAGGGAAATCTATATTTCATTTTGTATGAAAATAATAAGAAGAATGCTGAGATGAAAAATGCTTTAATTTCTAAAGATGGCTATTATAGGTCTTTCAAATCTTAAAATCGTAAAATTTTAAACAGATATTATGAGGCAACCACAGGAAATTCAAAAAAAATGATGTTCCAGGCTGGGTGAGGTGGCTCACGCCTGTAATCCTAGCACTCTGGGAGGCCGAGGCAGGTGGATCGCTCAAAGTCAGGAGTTCAAAACCAGCCTGAGCAAGAGCGAGACCCCATCTCTACTAAAAATAGAAAGCAATTAGCTGGATAACTAAAAATGTATAGAAAAAAATTAGCCGGGCATGGTGGTGCATGCCTGTAGTCCCAGCTACTTGGGAGGCTGAGGCAGAAGGATTGCTCGAGTCCAGGAGTTTGAGGTTGCCATGAGCTAGGCTGGTGCCACAGCACTCTAGCCCGGGCAACAGAGTGAGACTCTGTCTCAGAAAAAAACAAAAACAAAAAACAAAAAACGATGTTCCAGTTAAAACTATAGTTCCTAAAACAAAACGGTGAAATTCCAGTAGATGATAGTGAGTAAGAAGGAAGAAAGTTTCAAAGGAGCAAAGAACATACGGAATACTGTAAGCAATAAAATCCTTACTAATAATCTTAGTATTATCCACTTTTTCTCCATGAAGATTAGATGAAATCTATTGGGAATAGTGGGGGGAGGAAATGGTAAGTTTGGTTTAGGTGAAGAAATGGAAGCATTAAGCTCACACATTGTGCTTATACTAGATAAATATATTTCCTGGCATAGCATTGAATGGTTTTGCACATAACCAGTGAAATTCTCATTTTCTTTGCTTGTGAGTTTGTCCTCAGGGTAGTAAAGAAATTTTGCAAGCTGTATCTGGTTCTTTTTGAAGCAATCTCCTGGCCAGTTTCGAAATATTGAACATATACTATTAAGAAAAAAGAAAACTTTAGTTATCCGTATGGATGGAGTAATCATTTTTAATTTGCGATTAAGTGTGCTTGCATGTATTGAATTGTGAGATGGTCCATGAGCCTTGGTACTCAGAGGTGCTCTCTGAAGTCTCAAGTTAATGACACTTAGGGGAGCAATGGGAGAGATTACACGTTAAAGTGTTAGATCCCAGCACACATGTTATCCAGAGTTGGCATTCAGATAGCTAACTGTATGTGTGTGTGTGTATATATATATATATATATATTTTTTTTTTTTCTTTTTTATTCCCCCACCAACAAGCCATTTGGCTTCTTACTCAGCTGCTTACTTGGTAAGGCTGGTGAGTTGGCGGCTACAGCCATTTTCCATTGTCAGAAATAAATAAAAATGCAAGTCTAGGATGATTCTTGAAAACCTTCTTTTTATACTTTCACCACACACATATGGATCATTGGAAGAAGAAACTGTTTTCCTTCTGTCTCTAATTAAGCTTTCATGCATCCCTGGCCTCCATTAAGACAGAAAAACAGGGACCTTGAGTAAATGAAATCACATATGTGAAAGTACTCAGAAACTGCATAACATTATACAATTCTAAGACATACAGAAGAATGTAAATATCATAGGTTCTTCCATCTTTTCCGTGAAATCATCACTAACAACCTTAAAATATAACATATCCTCCTCCTTATAAATATTATTGTTGTTGTCTTGATAGTCATTCCTTAAAGCCTAGCATAAATTTCACACCACCAAAAATGTGCTCAAACTATTCCATCAGCATGGAAAACTTCCCTCTTTCCTTTGCTTAGGTAAAAGCTTCACTTTCACTTATTTAAAAATACGTATTGGTCACCTACATCTACGAGACACCGTTTTATGTCCTATAATATATAAATGAAAGGAGAGAAGTATTTCTACCTTAGAAAGCTAAGACTGTTTCCCCCTCCATTTCTTAAAGAGAAAGAAGGTAGGCAGAGGCTGGAACATGGTAGTCTAGGAGAGACTGAGGCCAGATAAATTTACAAGGACAAGCAAGCACTAGCACATGGTTAGCCTGAGTGCCAGAGAGAGGAGTGCAGATTCCATTTTACATGCAATGGAAACCTACTGGAAGACGTTAAGCAACAGAGAACAATGGCCTGATTTATGCTTTTATCAGACAACTCTGATTTTACTAGTGCTACATTTAGACTCCTGCAACTAAGAATCTTCTGTCCTGGGCTCCACCATTATAGAAAACTCTGCATATCGTAAGCACACAAACAGGAGACTTATTATAGAAGATACGCCTACCTTTGTCCTTTGGCACAGGATCAGCGACCCTTGCAGAGGACAAAGGTAATCTCAAATAGCTGTTCTTGAGACAGACAATGCTTAGACCCCAGGGAACTGCTTCTCCATATCTCTTGCCCTATGTCCTTAAAACTAAAAGGGACTATGTATAAATGCCACAGAAGCTTGTGCATTGTAACCCTGTCAAAGTCAAAAACAGTCACCACCCCAGTGTGAAAGAGGATTGGGGCATCAGGGAGAGTTAGGGAAAAGAGGAGACAGATATGGTCACTTGTTGAACCCGTTCTTTCAGATGGCATGGATTCAGAAGGTTTTTGCACACTGAAACATCATTTAATACTAGTGTCAAGTGTTCATTTCCTGTCATCTACTTACTGTCCAATTCGTGTTTCTGGGAGTACTTACAAATCAATACAATATTGACTGTAATTACACTGGATGTCAAGGGATATTTTTGCATTTTCAATAATTTTTGAATTTATATAAATACATATAAGGAGATCAGGAGGCAAGGCAGCAAACAATAGTTCATGGCTAAATTCTGCCCACTCTCTGTTTATATAAGTAAAGTTTTATTGGACCCACCCATACACATTTGTTTACACATTTTTCTGTGCCTGTTTTCGTGCTGTGACAGCAGAGTAGAATTGTCACTACTGAGACCACATGGACCCAAAACCCTAAAATATTTACTATCCAGACCATTACAGTACAAGTTTTCCCTCATCCACATATACATGAAGTGCAATGTTGTTCTTGTAAATGCTTAGATATTTCTTAAGAGATGGTAAAAAAAAAAAATAATAATAATAAGTAGCTGGCTCAAAGAACCCACAAAAATATTTTCCCAAGAGAAGTAGTAAATAATGTCCACACAAAACTTATGCACCAATGGTAACAATAGCTTTATTCATAACATCTCCAAACTAGAAAAACCTTAAATGCCCTTCATCAATTCAATTGATAAGTACATTGCAGTATATCCACAAAATGGAATGCTTCTCAATAAAAAAATAAATTCCACAAACACCCAAAAACATGCATGAATCTCAGAAATATTATTCTGAGTGGTAAAAAGCAAAATCGAGGAATTACTGAATGATTCCATTTATTTGAAATTCTGGACAAAGGAAAATGACTTTACACTGAAAAAAGCTAGTTCAATAGCTGCAGGAATATAGGAAAGAGCTTGACTGCAAAAGGGGCTAAATTGGAAAACTTCTAGAAACATCTTTGGCCACAAAGAGACAAAACAAGCAGATCTTTGGTGGTTGGCTTGATTCTATATACAGTATATCTACGCATCAAAGGGAAGTAGAAGTGAATTTTGCAAGCACCTATCTCCTTTGCTGCCAACCACTGAAAGCTGGCTGGCATTTTACAGACTCCTGTACTCTCTTCAATAGTCTAAGAGTAAGAATGAACATGCAGATGACACAGGGTCTAGAGATATAAACACCATGATGGATGTCTGCAGTGAGACCTCCATTTTTCTGAAAGACAAAGCACCCATCTCCCAACTCTGGGGGATAGGGTCTATTGACTGTGCATTGGTTTGTCCCTCACTGGGAATTTCCCTCAGCCTCAGAGAATTGCCTCATCTGAGGTTGTGCCTCCTTCCCAGGAGGTCACACTTGGGCAGTGGTTAGCGGATGAAGGAACTTGAAGTCTGGGATCCCTTGCCGTGCTTTGGGACATTTCTGCAGGACCAAGTTCATTGCCTTTTGCACATTTACACTTTTACCTCCACCCAAAAAGGTTGATAACATCATAGTGAAACAATTTTTTAAAATGCATTAAACCACAAAGTCAAAAAGAATGAGAAACAACAGGAAGAACTGTGCACAAGTGTCGGAAACTACATACTCGATGGACGAACAGTTCCTGACTTACGAAGGATGGGGAAGGGAAAATCTATGCTGACAAAACATGGAGTCAACATGGAACAAACCAATCCTAGAACCCCAGGAGATAAAAAAAAAAAAAAATAAAGATTAGAGACACAATTGCCACTAATTTCTGGAATGTGGATCGGGGCTGAAAGCTCAAGGATATTAATTAGAAGACTTTTGGACAATTAGTGTGTACAATCACTTTTCCCATCCTCTCAACAAGAAGACTCTTCCGTCCATTCCCAAAGAGGAGTGAATATGTAATCTGTGTATTAGTTTAACAATAGTGGCTCGGGACTTAGAGCGCCGATCGTGGATGGAGGTAGAAGTGAGCTAATTGTGCTATATTGTGAACTGGGAGAACACCTACGGCTACCTCCTTTTCTTCCACACTCAGAGCTTTATGTCAGCATTTCAGTGCCTCATTCTTAAAGACAGAAATGCAAATCTGGTAAAGCACTTAAAAAATAAAACATACAGAAAAAGAAAAGGAAGGAAAGAAGGAAACAACCTGATAGCCCATAATTCTATATCAGGTAAAAACCAGGTAAAAAATGTCTTTCATCAATCAAGGCAAAAAAAATATTTTTCACAAAATACAAAAGTTGAGAAAATTTGGGGGGGTGCAGACCTGCATCAAGAACTGAGATTGTAGATACCTGATGGTAAAGTCTGGCCCCCTTACCTATTTTAGTGAATAATGTTTGATTAGAGTATAGTCAGACCCAGTCATGTGCTGTTATAGGCTGCTTTTACCCTATAACAGCAGAGATGACTAGTGACAGAGATGTTGTTGGGACTCAGAAAACAGTACCCAAAAATGAAGGCCTCAGACGCAAAAGTTTTTCTCTGACTTTCTCCTGTGCTCCTTCTCTCAGTCCCATTGTCCCCTGAAGCTAGCCATAGAAACTAGAATCTCTCTCCCCCAAAGTGGGTCATCGAAGCCAGAATTTCTTTTCCCAATAGCCAGCCATAAAACCTAAAATTGTTTTGTGTAAAAACTGGCCATAAAGAAATTATCTGACCTACCTTGTTTGACTGTAGGCCGTAAAACCCCCATTCCATGGAGGAATTCCTATACCCAAAAGGAAGGATGTGCTCAGAGAGGCCGAGAAGAATCTAGACAGACAGGCCTTGCTGGGTTTCCTCACTCAATCTATTAGCATTAGATCACATCCTTTTTGTCCAATCATATTTCTACACAGTTGAAACCACCCTTTACACAAATCAGTAATGGGGTGCAAGGCAAGAACTGTGGTAAGGGTCTAGCTAAAAATAATGATAATAATTAATCACTACCCCATTTGTTTCTCTATAATTGCCACTTGGAGCCATGCAGCTGGTGGTCTTAAAGATTTTTAACTTCTCCCCATAGCTGATGTCCATAAAAATTCTTAACTTTCTCTGTAGATAACATCACCTTTTTGAAACCTAAAGGTAGTTTTTAAGGATATCTTCCAGGCCCCCCCATTCCAGTGGATTGGTTGACCCACTCAGATCAGCAGCCCATACCAAGAAACCAACTCAACTGGAATTGTGACCCCAGGGACTGGAGCAACACAAGATGATTCCTACACCCCTATAATTGTGCCCCAATTAACAAACCTAATTGCCTAATCCCTTGCCTGCCAAACTATCTTTAAAAACCCTGTCTGCCGACTTCCCAGGGAGGCAGATTTCAGAAATTTCTCCCATCTCCCCACCTAGCACTATGCAGAATAAAACTCTTACTCCATTGCAACCTTGCCTGCCTCAGTACATTGGCTCTTCTCTGTGCAGCGGGCAAAGAACCTGGTTGGGCGGCAACACAGCTGTCCATACATTGTTGAACTTAAGCATAAAAATGGGTAATTCCTCCTGTATGGTTGGGTCTTCATTCTGAAGTCTCCCTAGTATACATGTTAAATAAATGAATATGCCTTTTCTCCAATTATTCAATCTGCCTCTTGTCAATGATTTTTCAGCAAACCCTTAGGAAGCCAAGGGCCTTGGTCCCTCCAATATTGTGACCTGAAAGCCAAAAATACTTTCTATCGTGTCTTTTATAGAAAAAAAGGAGAGAAATTAAGTATTGGAATGATTTATCAGCCTCTGATACAATCATTCTCCTTTCATTGTAATAAAAAGAAAGATAAGTCATATTCAGATTACATATAGTTGTAGATTTGATAGTGGATGGATAAGAGAGCTGTCTGATTGCTTTTATCTCCTAAATGAAGTGATGAGTGAGAGTGCCAAGGCTGGCGTAGGGGAAGAGAGAGCAGCAGGAATGAACTGGTCAAGTTGGAAGTAAAGAAGAATCAATAGTGCAACAGGATGCTTATTTAAATTTCTGTGTTCATAAACTGACAGGGAAATAAAACATATGTTCATGTGACTTTTCACAAGTTATGTGCATTGAATTTATTTCAGAAAAATCAGATGCTTGAGTGCACCGGATTTGGGATTATTCAGGTTTATACTTTTGACAGGGATAGGAATGAATTTGGAGATGTTGACAGGGGAGTGACTATAGAAAAAGCACATGGGATTCAATCAGGGCAATAGAAATAGCTAAGATGTAAGAGCGATAAGCAATGATGTGCAATGCAAAGTGGTAAAGTCAATGGATTGAAAACTTCGAACATGTCCAAGACTTTCAATGAAGGCACAGAAGATCCTAATTTTATGGGTTCCTAAGGCTTGTACCGATTGTACCCCTCTTTATACAAGAGAATACAAAAATGTGCTTTCTAAAAATTTTATGAAAATATTTGAATTCACTGCTAGGATTCCTCCCAGGGATTTGGACAGGGCTCCTACAAGTGACCAGTAAAAAATGGGAGCCTTATTAGCTTCATAATTAATGGGAAAGAAGATATTTGTCAGAAAGTAGGAGGCACAAAATGTAGATTTCCAATATGCTGCAAATACTGGTGAGTGCAAACAAATGTTATGGTTTGAACATGGGGAAAGAAAACAATCACCAAAGGTGGAGAAGAAAAGAATCAAAAGGCAGGAATTTGGATTAGTTATTCCAAAGGATGTCAAAGACACAGAAAAGCATGCAACAAGTAGATTAAAGAGTGATCAGTAGTCCTGTTACCAAAAACTCATCACTTGTCCACAAGACCGAATCAGAAGAACGAGGGCAAGTGTTTGGGGGAGGAGGAAAGAGATATACTTTGATGGCAAAGGAGGAAAAATGGTAGACCTTCTCATCTCCAAAATCCAAATTTCCTGAACATAGGCAGAAATACAGAGCTTTTAAAGGGAGGGCCCATCAGCTTTAGGCCATTGTGGTTAATTACTCTAATAGTCCCATCTCTGCCAAAGACAAAGCCTGTGAACTCTGCCAGCTGCCCACCTGGGGGGCTGGTGCCACTTGGGAGTTACTTCTTTTTGACAAAAGACTTAAAGTTTTAAGGAGACAGACAATAATTTTTTTTTTTCTTTTTCTTCTTCAGGCCCTTCCCTCTGTTACACTCCTGACACTAAAACCTTCAATTAATGTGTCTTGCTTTTACTCCCTGGCCTTTGAACAGGTTCCTTCCCCCCATTTCTGTATTATTTTGACCACAGGCTAAGAGACTGGGCCAAAATTATCTCTCAAAAATGTAGTGTCCCCAGAAAGATGAAAGTGTTTTTTTTTTCTCTTTCACATAGACGTCTAAAGGCCAGCAGACTTTTCAGGGGATGTAGAAGCCATCCCTAACTGAACAAGAGTGGGTTATGGGCTCCCTCAGCACCCTATACTTAGATTTGCTCCTGCAGAGCCTCTTGAGTTTCTTCTATCTTGTTTTGCCATTCCCTAGGGCACAGGTTTGACCTTACAGTCAAAGCTGGTTTGCAGTCACATGCACATTTCATCTGTTTTAAGGAAGTAACAAAAGGTGAATACATCACTTCCATTTGTACTGCATTAATGAGCTCTTAACCATGTGGACAGCCCTCTAGCTGAGGATCATAGTCTTTATCTGGGTGGCCACATGCCCTGATAAAGCTGATGCAGTGTCAAAGAATTCACTACTTACTACAAAAGAGGAGATAGAAAATTGGACGCAATTAACAATCTCTGTCATACTCCTCTATGAATATTCCTTTGTTAACATGTTTCAAGACATCATGCCCTTGAGGAAACCTTCTCTAACCCAACAAGATTGGCTTATATGACCCTTCTATGTATTCCCATAGCACCCTGTGCTTATAAAATTTCCTAACACCTGCTGTAATATTTATTCATCAGTATCTTCCTTTCTACTCTAACATCTGGTATATTTACAAACATTTACAGTTGAATATATGTATGAATAGATAAATAATTGATGAGCCTCCGTTTTTTTAGCTGAAGTTCAATAGGTGTTTCCACATTCCTACTCTTTTTATGTTTTCCCTTTGCTCCATTTCTTCGCTTTTCCTCCCTCTTTCTTTAATATTAACCTCCCATGCAATTGTATACTTCACAATTCAAATGTTAAGATGATAGGTTAATGTTTGTAAATACTAAATATGGTTAAGTGCTAAATAGTGACATATTGGTGAGAATAAGATATAAAGTGAGTTTGAAATATAAAAAATGGTTTCATAGTGGGGGTATTTAAAATTATTGGAAAGAAATCAAGAGCAATTCAGACAAAGGGAACTCTCAAAACCTGAATATATTAATCAATTACTGCATTTATTCATTTTCTCGTTAAGCATTTATTGAATGCCTATCACATGCCAAGCACTTAGCCTCTATACTATTTACAAAGAACCTATTTACACTCTCTGTATATGGGGAGCCACCTTGTAAGATTTTATTAGAGGTTTGAGGAAATTAATATAAAATAAACAGAAAGATATTCAAAACTTGAAATGATTTATCTTCACCTGGCATTTATGATCTCACATGATTTCTTATTCAAAAAGATCCTTATCTTCTGGCATCAACAATAAATCGGCATTTTCAAATTGTACCAATGGTTTTAAGGCTTTCAAAGCAACTGCAAAGGACACCACTGACAGGCTTTCAAATATATCCCATACCAAAACAATAAAAATAAATGGAAGAAAACAATATAATCTTTCTGACATTTCCATGAAAATTGAATGCTCTTCTTCTACAAACACGGAAGAGCAGTTTCATTATTGAATGGCAAGGATCACATATCCATAAAATACCAAGAGATTTTGCATGTCACTCAATCACACAGCTGACACCTTC
Organism: Lepilemur ruficaudatus; assembly: GCA_963574885.1. Lineage (NCBI taxonomy): Eukaryota > Metazoa > Chordata > Mammalia > Primates > Lepilemuridae > Lepilemur > Lepilemur ruficaudatus. The sequence goes on from CAUYRT010010419.1 coordinate 47,155, forward strand.
AAGGAGAACTACTTTTCAGTGAGATGGAATGCTTTAATGAGCTAATTAGTTAGCGCATGAAGGTGATTCTGTGATATTACTTACAGAATTACTCTGAAATGTACCTATTCTTGCTGTTATTTTATAATAAATCATATTACCTTATGACTCCAACTCTAATATTTACTTTAAAAATGGAAATTCTATTAAGCAGCATTTTCCACTGTATGGCAGGCTATTGATTTTTGTATTGTAGTGGTTTTAATTTTTTCACTCAATTATTTCATTCTATTTAGTGAAATGTAATTATCTCTACCAGCAGTGCAAAAAGTTCTAGTTTATAGATTATGTATGATAACACGTCGAGGAAAAATAAACCAAGTCCTGGTCATCGTGATTGTACGGTTCCCTCATCTCTTTTCCAGACTTAAACCATTTGCTGTACTCTTAGGGACATGGAGGATAGGGACCATTGCATTGCTTATTTTGCAACTTCCTAATCATATCACAAAGACTCAGCACATAAACAGTATTTAGGAAAGAAAGCTGACTAAATGAAATGCTAGTAATGAAAGTAAAAATCAGTACATGACTGCCCGTAGTCCTTGTCATGCTAGGGCTAGTCAAAATATGTGTGGAGGGTGGTGGAGAATGGGTGAATACCAGGAAAATGAGAATTGAGAATCAACAACAAAGGAGCTAGGGGCAGGGGCTAGATTCTTGAGAATAGAGTTGAATAAGGGAATATTTTATACTAGGGCAAATGCTTTAAATGGAGTCGTTCCATTTGGTGCGTGTGTGATCAAGAAAGTGTGTGGCCCTTAGTTAATCAGCTGGAAGGCCTTGAAAGCAAGGCTGAGCACTCTGAGAGAGAAAAAATTTTGTTTATGAACAACAGCTTTGATCCATGCCCTGAAGTTTTATCTGCTTGTCATCGTCTCTTCCTGGCTGCCTGTTCTATGGATTTTGGTCTTGTTTACCCAGCTCTTACAACTGTGTAAGGCAGTTTCTTGTAATAAATCTCTTGATATATGTGTGTGTATACACACAAATACATATGTGCATGTATGTGTGTGTAAACTGATTAGGATATATGTACGTCCATGGAGTTGACTTCTCTGGTTGAAGCCTGGCTGATGCATTGTGGAATCTATACTAAGTTGTGATACTGAATTTGTTCTCAACACCTATTCTAAAGCCAACTGAGGCCCTCTACAATACATATATGTAAATATTCATATATTCTTTATAAATATGTATTATGTATACACACACACAAATACATACATACACATCAGATTTAAGATTTGCCCTTTTGTTGGGGCAGTGAATAGTTATCAAACTCTGGCTTTTGATAAATTTCCACAGAACTTTTTCTAACCTATTAAGGAGCTTTGAGACATCCTGAAACCATTCTCCTAACATAGAAGTCAATGTCTGAGGTCTGATTTTGTGCAATCAGGATACATGTGAAGACCATTGTAGATGATCAAAAATATGATTTTATGAGATAAAAGATTTAAGCACTATGTAGTATAAAATAGTAAAACCATGATTGGAATTTAAAAAATAAAATTTTCCTGATTTGTTGTATTTGATGGTAGTTATTTAATTGCTATTACTTTTTGATGATTCTAAAATAATACATAATCATTATTTTAAAAGTAATTATAAATTATCAAAAGAGAATAAAAAACCATATACCATTTCTTCACTTGTCAAGTGAGCAAAATTTTAAAACATACTAATAATAGTTGGTATTAATGAGGATAGTAACAACATGAGAATTTTCATAGACAGCAAGTCAGTGAAAACCATTGTAGTCATTTTGAATGGCAATCTGACAAAACAATATAAAATTTCAAATTAGTATATACTATAACCTAAAGATTGTATTTTGGACAAACACTCTGCATGCAAGGAAGCACAGAGAAATATGTTTATTACATCATCATATATAATAGTATAAAATGGAAACAATATAAATGTCTATCATGTAGGAGTGACAATGGTTTCATCTACAGGTTTCTATACAGACATTACAAACCAAAATATGTTACTTATGTAATGAAATTCTTAATATTTACAAGGACCTGAAAGTTTCCCCCAGACATTCCATGCTCCTCTGACAAATAACAATTTGATTTTTAGTCTTCTAGTTTTTATTTTCTTTGTATTTGCACTACCATTTAGGAAGGGTAGTGTCAATAGCAGTAGTAAGATTGTTTTAAAATCTCAGTGGGTTTATTCTATGTTTTTTGTAACATATCCTTCCTTTTACGTACTATACACCTTTTCTCATGTAAACACACACAAACGCTATTTCTTCATATAGATTAATTTCCCTTTTGAGGAAAATTTAGGGTGTTCCTAAATTCTTAGCAAAACAAACACGTGCACTTTTCTGTGAATGTATTTTTAAAATCTTGTTGGATTGTCTTTGTTGTCCGTTGTTATTGCTTTGTCCTATTGCAGAGAAAAATGTAATTTCACAGATACTCTCATCCCTTCAGAAAAACAAGCATGTATACTTCATGAGGCTTTATAACATGCTGTAATTGTTTTTTCAAAGGTAATGTATGTAGGGCCTACAGACAAATGGGAGGAATTAACAGTGAAGTGTAAAAGTGACACTATTTGCTTGTCTATATATTTCCAGTATGTTCTTGAGACTTGTTGCTTAGTAAGAGCTGACCCAATATATATGGCTGAGTCAGTTATTTATGTAAAACTAAGTAAAAGATATATAGGAGATTGTATGTTTTTAAATAAGATTATTAGGAAATGTTTCTGATTCCTAAGACATAAAGGATAAGGGGAACTAATTCTCAAAGATAATTCTGTTAGAGGAATGGTGAGATTCTTTATTTTTTAATGAACAAATATGATACATACTTTGTAATTTGGACTGCGTAAAGAGAGATTGATTCTTTTGTTTAAATGACTAAGTATTATACTTTCCAGGATGTTTTATTCTTCTTCACCACAATTCCAGGAGCATAAATTCCAGTCAAGATAATATATAAGAAATAAGTTCATATTAGGTGTGTGCTGAAAAAAAATCTATGCAATTTTTTTAGCAGATCCAAATAGTCTTACTTTAAATCACATTAATTTGAATGAATTTACTGTTCTGCTTTGCAGAGCTCAATAAGTATGTAGGAATTAAATTCCCATAATTAACACAAATTTGAAATAAATTATTGGATAGTGCTAAAAAGCATTGTTCACAAACAAAATGAACTTGAACAAAAGATGAATAACAAACATCCAGTTATAAAGACAAGCAATGTAATAATCGTGCAACAAGTTATCAGCACATCAAGACGAAGAGTAATTTCTGTTTCAGTACTAAAGGCTATTAAGGCATGTATGTTTATGCAAATTTCCTTTCTTCTGATGAAGGCTTTAATTGTACTCATTTAAAAAGCTAGACTAGAGAGTTTAACATCTCCTATAAAGAGAATAAATACAAACCTTTTTCTGGGAAGGTGAACTTTAACTAATTTGGAAATAAACATTGAAAAATGTTATTCAAAATTAATCAAAAATTGTTTTCGGCATGTTAAAGAATTCACAGTTAATATTAGATTATTCAGTTTTTGAATGTCAGCTAACTCTTAATTTATTATAAATGTACTGTTGAGAGAGAATGCATGAATAAGAGTTACTACATCAACATTGCTTTTCTATATCAATTTAAAAACACATTAACAATAAATGTGCAGCTGCTATTAGTAGTTACCTCCTTTCAAAAACATTGCTATGGAAAAATTACTGAAGCATTTAATCAAATGCTAACAAGGTAGCCTTGGCCATGAATGGAACTGTAATTTGTTTGCTTAAAAACACCTTCACAAACTATCTTTTACAGACCTTTTTTCTACAGATATTACATAACAAAAAGTTGTATTTGCTGGAGAAGTAAAGGCTGACCTCTGGCCTTAAGGACTTTCTCTTAGAAAGAGATTAATTATCCATTGACAGCACACATAAAGAAATAACTAGCATTTGAACTATCTTTAACTTAAAAATTCACACAGAGTCCTCATTATCAAAGCAATTGCACCAATCATATAAATTAGTTGGACCTAAAAACTCAGGAATTAATGGAAACCAGAATTTTAAAGCAAAACCTAAATTATGATTTTGTACAGTGTATTTTCCCCTTATTATCCTTTATTGATGTATTTATTTTTATTATTTTATTTTATTTTGAGACAGAGTCTCACTCTGTTACCCTGGCTAGAGTTCAGTGACATCATGATAGCTCACTGCAACCTCAAACTCCTGGGCTTAAGAGATCCTTCTGCCTCAATCTCCCAAGTATCTGGGACTCTGCCAAACCCAGCAAATTTTTTTTTTTTTTTTTTGATACAGAGTCTCACTCTGCTGCCCAGGCTAGAGTGAGTGCCATGGCGTCAGCCTAGCTCACAGCAACCTTAGACTCCTGGGCTCAAGCGATCCTACTGCCTCAGCCTCCCGAGTAGCTGGGACTACAGGCATGTGCCACCATGCCTGGCTAATTTTTTCTATATAGCTTCAGTTGGCCAATTAATTGCTTTCTATTTATAGTAGCGATGAGGTCTTGCTCTTGCTCAGGCTGGTTTCAAACTCCTGACCTTGAGTGATCCACCCGCCTCGGCCTCCCAGAGTGCTAGGATTACAGGCGTGAGCCACCGTGCCCGGCCAAACCCAGCTAATTTTTAAAATTTTTTTGTAGAGATGGAGTCTTGCTGTTTGTTGCCCAGGCTGGTCTCGAACTCCTGACCTCAAGCAATCGTCTCATCTCAGACTCACAAAGTACTAGGATTACAGGCATGAGCCACTGTACCCAGCCTCACTTTCCTCTAATGACGTAATATCAATGAAAGAAATTATATTGATAATTTATTTATAAATATATACATATATATCTATATATACTTTATATTGTATATATGTATATAACATATATAATACTATATATTGTATATAATGTATAATATAAATATTAATAAAACAAAAATGTTTTATTTTTGGATATCCATATGTAGATATCCATATGTAGAAGAATGAAACTAGACTGTTATCTTCCACTATATACAACAATCAAATCAGAATGGATTAAATACTTAAAACTAAGACCAGAAACTATGAAACTACTTAAAGAAAACATGGAAGAAACTCTTGAGGACGTTGGTCTGGGCCAGGACTTCTTGAGTAATACTGCCAAAGCACAGGCAACCAAAGCACATGTGACAAATGAGATCATTATCAACCTAAGAAGTTTCTGCACAGCAAAGGAAACAATCAACAAAGGGAAGAGACAGCCCACAGAATGGGGGAAAATATTTGCAAACTACCCATCTGACAAGGGTCTAATAATTAGAATAATAAGAAGCTCCAACAACTCAATAGGAAAAAATCAAATAATCCAATTAACAAATGGGCAAAAGATCTAAATAGACACTTCTCAAAAGAAGACATACAAATGGCCAACAGGTATATGAAAAACTGCTCAACATCGTTAGTCATCAGAGAAATGTAAATCAAAACTACAATGAGATATCATCTCACCCCAGCTACAATGAGTTTTATCAAAAAGTCAGGTAATAATGAATGCTGGCGAGGATGGCAAAGGGAAACCCTCATGCACTGTTGTTGGGAATGTAAATTAGCACAGCCACTATGGAGAACAGTATGGAGGTTCCTCAAAATACTGCAAATAAAACTACCATATGACCCAGCAATCCCATTGTTGGGTATATATCCAAAGGAGGGGTAATCAGTATATCAAAAAGATGTCTGCACTTCTGTGTTTATTACATCACTAACTACAATAGCCAAGAGTTGGAATCAACATAAGTGTCCATCAACGGATGAATGGATAAAGAAATTGTTGTACATATCCAAAATGGAATATTTTATAGCCACAGAAAGAATGAAATCCTGCCATTTGTAATAGCATGGATGGAACTGGAGAACATTATATCAGGTGAAATAAACTAAGCTAGGAAACATAAATCTCATGTGTTTTCATTCACATGTGGGAGCTAAATATTATATCAGTTGATCTCGTGGAGACAGAGAGTAGAACAGTGGTTGCCAGGGACTGGGAAAGGGGGGGAGATAGATAATGTGGAGATAGTTAATGGCTGCAAAATAATAGTTAGATAGAATGTACAATATTTGATAGCACAAGAAAATGACTATGATCAACAATAAGTTAGAGTATACTTTAAAATAACCCAAAGAGTGGAATTGGAATGTTACTAACACAAAGAGATGATAGATAAATGCCTGAGGTGATGGATACCTCAATTACCCTGATTTGATTAATTCACATTGTATGCCTGTATCAAAGCATCACATGTACCCTATAAAGACATACAACTATTATGTACCCATAATAATTGGGGGAAAAGAAAACATCCATAGAGCCTTAGTTGCATCCAGCATGTGCAAGGGAACATTCTTTATAATTCAGGTCATTTATTAAGCTGAAAAAGGGAAATCCACACTGTTGTCAAAAATAAAACTAAACTAAATATATTCAACAAATTCTCCTCACTAGGCACCAGCAAAAATTTAACAATTTACTAATCAACCAAATAAAAGAATATGGCATAAAGAGCTAACACTTCTAAAAACTTGACTCCAAAGAGAAAAAAACAATAACAAAACAAAAAATCCTCAAACCACCAAAAGCATACATCAGAATTTACACACATCTAAAATATGAGGATATTGAGAATTATACCTGTATGTGCACAAAAAGGACACATGATCAACTAGGAAGTGAAAGACGTGAAAACAAATTATTTTTAAGGTACAGCTTGCATAGAATGTCTATGATGGAAACGTTTAAATATTCACATATTTGCTTTTTCAAAAGAGATAAAGTAATGTTTTGTCTAAATACCTTTGGGAGTTTTCTAGTTTCTGGTTATATTTAGCAACAACACTAACTTACTGAGTTTTAAAGATTATACTTATTGTCAAATTATTTAATTACTAGAGAAAATTATAATTACTATCATAATGGCTTGTAAAATAGTTATTATAGTTAATAATCTTTAGCAAGCAAACAAAAAACCCTATACCTTAAAGGCTGGGACCAAGAGCTATTCAATTTCTCAATACCCAGCATAGTACTAAGTAAATATGTAAATGCTACCTATCTGAATAAGTAAATTAATATTTTTTTAAATAAAATTATGATGTTTTATTTATAAGACTATGCTACCTCTGGATGTTCAGACTGAATATTTGATGATGTTGTGTTTCATCAATTACGATTCTAACCTAAACAACACAAGTAATCTAAAGTTAAAGACCCAGTATGTGCCTTCTTTTTTCTCTTAAGTTTAGTTTGTTCAGCATTTTGATATTTCTAAAGTTTAAGCTTTCAAATTATGTCACCTATTTTTTCTTTTCTTTTTTTTCAATTTTTACGTTTTTGTCCCATAGACCTCCTTTCTTCCCTCCCTCCCTCTCTCCCTTCTTCCTTCCTGCCTTCTTTCGAAGGCAAAACTTTATAACTTCTACATCAATTTATATTAATGTATCAAGAATAGTTTTATACCATAAAATTTCTCAACCTGCCTGTACTTTCAAGTTTGCAATTCCTACAAGGCATACAATAGTGCCCTCTAATGATGCCATTTTAAAAAAGAATTGTCCTACATTTCTGAGTTTTACAGGATGCTAATTTCAGTCCACTTAGGAACCTTATCTCAAAAAATAAAATGCTATAAATATATTTTAACTTAAAATTATTTTATTGGGCAAAATTTGGGAAATTTCCCTGATTATATTGTCAGGTTTATGTTGTTTTTGTTACTTAAAATTCGCCAACGTCCATCACACTCTGTAAAGACATTAAGTAATAAAGTTATGAATTGAAGTTAGCCTCATAACTGTTATATTTATTCATATATTAAAATATAATACATTCCTTATTGACATAATTAGGTAAGTTTTTAGAGTTTTCTGTCTTCCTAATTTATTAAACATTGTTTTACTAAGTCTATTTTAAGAATATACCAATTAAACTCTTTGTTGCATACAAATTTTTCTTGGTCACAAAAACCTATAATTTATCTTAATTCTGTCTTTTTATAAAGAAAAGAGTAAGTTATTATAATTTTTTTTTTTTTTTGAGACAGAGTCTCACTGTGTTGCCCAGGCTAGAGTGCCGTGGCGTCAGCCTAGCTCATAGCAACTTCACATTCCTGGGCTCAAGCGATCCTTCTGCCTCAGCCGCCCAAGTAGCTGGCACTACAGGCATGCGCCACCATGCCCGGCTAATTTTTTTTATATACATTTTTTTTAATTGGCCGATTAATTTGTTTCTATTTTTAGTTGAGACGGGGGTCTTGCTCTTGGTCAGGCTGGTTTTGAACTCCTGACCTTGAGCTGTCCGCCTGCCTTAGCCTCCCACAGTGCTAGGATTACAGGCGTGAGCCACTGCGCCTGGCCAATATAATTTTTTAATAATAATTTTCCAAATTTGGGGGAGATTACGAAATTATTTAATATAGTAATAGAAAACAGACAGTCTTTTTGTCTAAACCTAAAATAATGCGTTAAAATTGATGCATCTCTAATGTGTCAATAATTAGGGATTTTTATGTTTTCGTATAAAATTCTCTGAGACAAACTAAAAATGAAATACTAACAGGAATTGAATATTTTCACTGAATAAAGATACAAAGAAATGTAGAAGTAAAAATAAAATAGAATTATGAATACATTAGAGATTTTAGTCTATTAAATCTATCAAGTGTTTAGAACTAAAAGCTACTAAACAAAGAAATTTTGAAGATGGTATTCGTTATTTAATTTAGTTATGGTGGGGATAAATACAACTTTAAAATGTTCTAGTAAGAAAGATAAAAATGTAAGAGAAGAGAATTCACCCTGGATGTGTATGAGCTGTAATACATCTTAGAAAGAAACATTTTAGCACTTCATTCTTACTGACAGATTTTGAATTAGTTGTAAACTCTGTGAGAAAAGATCTTGATGTCATCCCAGACAGATCAATGAAAACATTTCCTCGACATCCTTCACATTTCAAATCTCATCACAAGCCCAAGATGTTCTTCTGTGCTATATTAACCATGTTTCTAGCTCCTGTAAACTCTATGCTTCAACATCTGTCCTACTTGCAGATGCTGGACATGCTTTGCTCAGGACAATGCTGTACTATGCCTGGGTCACCTTGCTTGAGTTCCTGCTTCCATGGTCACTGCCCCTGCACCCTCCTCCCAGGGTCAGGAGGAGTCCTCCTCCCAGGTGTGCTTTCAAACACAAATCAAGCAACCCAGAGCCAACACCCTAACAACCTCCTTTATTAGACTCTTGCGCTCTAGCCCTCCATCCCGAGCTCTGATCACCCCAGGACCAGATACTAGGCAACTTAGTGACAGCCTTAATGCCCCAGAGGCTGCTGAAATTAAACCAGCCAATTCTGAACCTGTTAACCTTGCTTCACCTATTTCTTCCCACAGAAACCACAGTAAAGGTTCTTGCCTATGATCTTGCTGCTCCCTCTGCCTCCTGACTGACCTGTTGCCCACCCCCATGGTGTGGCACGTCCCCTCCTCTTGGGAACTGTGAGTAACAAACCATTTTTTAATTTTTTAATAGCAATGGTGTCCTGATCCATTGGTCTTGCTATACCTCCTATTTTCTACTGATGCAGTATGGGTTTTTTTAAAAATTTGTTCAGGATATTATCGGAGTACAAACATTTTGGTTACATGTAATGCATTTGCCCCACTCAAGCCAGGGCTACAAGCATGTCCCTCCCCGATATAGTGTGTTCTGCTTCCGTTAGTTGTGGATTTATTTCCCCCATGCCCTCCCAACCAGCACCCAATGAGTATTACTATCATGTGAACGCCTTAGTGTTGGTCAATTAGTACAAATTTGATGGCAAGTACATGTGGTTTATGTTTTTCCATCCTCGTGATACCTCACTTTGAAGGATGGGCTCAATCTCTATCCAGGGTAATATAAGAGGTGCTAGATCACCATTGTTTTTTGTAGTTGAGTAGTATTCCATGGTATACATATGCCACATTTTATTAATCCACTCATGTATTGATGGGCACTTGGGTTATTTCCACATCTTTGCAATTGTGAATTGTGCTGCTATAAATATTTGAGTGCAGATGTCTTTATTGTAGAATGTCTTTTTTTTCCCCTTTGGGTAGATGCCTAGTAGTGGGATTGCTGGATCAAATGGTATTTCTGTTTTTAGTTCTCTGAGGTATCTCCAAATTACTTTCCACAGGGGTTGTACTAATTTGCAGTCCCACCAGCAGTGTAAGAGTGTTCTGATCTCTCCACATCCACGCCAGCATTTGTTGTTTTGGGACTTTTTGATAAGGGCTATTCTCACTGGAGTTAGTTGATATCTCATTATAGTTTTGATTTGCATTTCCCTAATGATTAAAGATGTTGAGTAGTTTTTTTTATATGTTTACTGGCCATTAGTCTGTCTTCTTTTGAAAAGTTTCTGTTCATGTCCTTTGCCCATTTATTGATGGGGTTGTTTGATTTTTTTTCTTGTTGATTTTTCTTAAGTTCTGTATAGATTCTTGTTATCAGCCCTTTAACAGATGTGTAGAAAGCAAATATTTTCTCCCATTCTGTAGGTTGTCTATTCACTCTAATGATAGTTTAATTGGCTGTATGGGAGGTTTTTAATTTGAGCAGGTCCCATTTGTTTATTTCTTTTGCTGCTGTGATTGCTTTGGGGTCTTCTTCATAAATTCTTTGCCTAGGCCGATGTCTGAAAGAGTCTTCTCAATATTTACTTCCAGAATTATTAGGGTTTCATGCCTTAGGTTGAAGTTTGTTATCCATCATGAGTTGATTTTTGTGAGAGGTGAGAGGTGTGGAATTTAGTTTCATATACTCCCATAATAGTCAAGCCGAAAATCAAATCAAAGATGCAACACTTCTAAAAATAGATCAAAGAAAATTAAATATTTAGGAATATATTTAACAAAGAAGGTGAGAGACATATATAGGGAGAACTACAAAACACTAAGAAAATAAATTATAGAAGATCTAAACAGATGGAAATCCCTACCATGCTCATGGATTGGTAGAATCAATATTGTTAAAATGTTCATACTACCTAAAGTGATGTACAAAAGTAATACAATCCCTATCAAAATACCACCATCATTCTTTACAGATTTAGAAAAATTAATTCTATGCTTTGTCTGGAACCAGAGAAGACCTCATATAGCCATAACAGTCTTAAGCAAAAAGAACAAATTGGGAGGCATCAGTCTGCCAGACTTCAAACTTTACTATAAGGTTGTAGTAACCAAAACAGCATATCACTGGCACAAAACAGAGATACAGACCTTTGGAATAGGATGGAGATCCCAGATATAAAACCATCCTCATATTATCATCTAATCTTCAACAAAACAGACAAAAGTATACATTGGGGAAAAGAATCTCTACTCAATAAGTGGTGCAGGCAAAACTGGATATCCACATGCGGAAGACTGAAACTAGATCCCCACCTCTCACCTCTTGCATTATGTTTTAAAACACATGCTCTGGATTATTAT